>JARBWK010000012.1:47855368-47879513 GCA_030556195.1 Anolis apletophallus | reverse complement strand
AAATGTCAGTAGGGAGGGGGCCAATCTGATGTCACTAGGAAGGGAGTTCCAAAACCGAGGAGCCACCACTGAGAACACCCTGTCTCTCGTCCCCGCCAGGCGCGCTTGCGAAGCAGGCGGGACTGAGAGCAGGACCTCTCCAGATGATCTTAAGCATCTTGATGATTCATAGGGTTCATATATATTCCATTTTATATACCGCTCCATTCCCATAGGCTCGGGGTGGTTCACACAATGAATATATGCAATAGAAACATAATAAAGCATCAATAAAACCACAATAAAACACAATAAGACAGTCCCCACTGTAATAGCCAGCCATACAAATATGGAGTAGATTACACTGGGTCATTGAGATTGAAATATAGTTCAAATGTTGAATTGCCTGGTTGAGCTACTATGTGAATTACTAGAATAAATGCTTGATCACCAGACAGAGAGTTGGTAGTATCATGGAAGTAACAATGACGGAGCTAAGTATTTAATGTAGGCCAGAGTAGAAGATAATGTATCACTAATGTCAGGAGATAAATGTGTCATTCCGGGTAATGAGCTATTTCGCAATTTATAGCTCATTGTTTTTCTTTTCTATGAATAAAGTAGTGGCATACATGGCTAATAAATCCCTTATAGGAACTGTAAATGCATAAAAGCAAGGGAGGTAACTTGAAAATGGTGTAAAATATTTTATACACATTGTCACACTAATTTTTCTAGCTTGTTATTTACTGGATCTTTTACAACTGTCTGCCTACATTGTTCAATTTTGTTTAAATCTGTCATTGGGAAATTCTAATGTAATCTGACACATTGCTTCATTCAAAAACTTGTATTTTTTAAAGAGGAAAAACAAAATAAGGAAGAGCCCTAATAACCATTGTAGTATGTGATGCCTAGGCATTCAAATGAATGAATGTTTCACACACTCAAACTTACGACCTCTTCACATGTCATTCCGTTTCACTGGCAGTTGCCAGTGAAATGGCAGGCTTGGGAGGTGAGTTGGTGCCCTGTTCTTATCAGATAAGGCAACCAATGTGTATTGCACTGTTACCCATTGGTGCTACTCAAAAAAATACTTTCCTCGTGGCAGAGGAAGCATCTTGTGACGCTTCCCCTCCACTTCGGGAGGAATATGGGTGGAGCCAAGCCAGTGGGCCCTGTTCAAAAGAAGAAAAAGGGGCCAAAAAAACCCTTGTGTGAAGAAATCCATACACACATACACTGTTCTAAACACATTTGTATTAATCTCTATTTTCTCAACTCAAAGGAAATACACACATACCAATGCACACATGATGTATAAAGCAGGCCAATATCGCTTGCATCACATAGACTGAATCATGTGCCCATTTATTCAATTTGTACAGCTTAGGAATTTTTGATCCTTTTCAAACTAAATTAAAATCCACATTTCTTTTTGTGCACAGTTGTTTCCTAACAACATTCTATACAGTACTTTGGTTGCCATTTTTGGTACACAACATGACAAAAGCATGTCCATACACATGTGCTGACCAGTGATCCAAACCTAACATGGAAAGTGTGAATTGGGGTGTTTAATATCAAAATTATAACCAAACATAAGTATTTTTCCTCCCCCCTTAATTGTATGGGGTGAACAGAGATTAAAGGTTTCACTTTATCCTAAAGTATCTGTTATATGTGACACTGCAGTCAAGATAATGGCCACTTCAGCCAACCTTTTGACATGGAAGAAATCCTCATTCCAAGAGACAGCTTATCCATGCTAGTTGGAGCAATGGCTGGTGAACCTGATTTTTCAATGTATGAAAAAAGTCTCTCAATACCCTGCTTTCAGGTCATCATGGAAATAAATCTCATCCTGCCACATTTTTTCAGTTAATCTGTATCATAAGGTAACTCTGATGCCTTTGCCATACAGATGCATGATCTGAGAATCGTACTGATGTAACATATTCCCCCTTTTCATATCTGTCTCTTAAAAAGCTCTCAGCTTCTTCTCACATGTAGTCGTCGTCGTCATCATCATATACAATCACTCATGGCCAAGTATGATTGTCTTCCAGAGACAGAGTATTGGTGATGGATCCGTAAATGACTGTGAAGACTTATTCTGGATCCATGGGGTCTTTCACATTGGGTACATAGATTTCCAGATGGAAGGCAGTCACAACAAGGGTTTGCTTGACATACCTTACTCTTGGCACATTGCTCTCTTTCTCCTCGTATCTGTGCCTCTTTAAAATTCATAGCACTCTTGGTAACAGTTGAGCTCCAGTTACAATGTTAGAGTGCCAGGTCTTCCCAGTGCCACGTTTTTAAGGTTAGCTTTAAGCCCATCTTTAAATCTCATTTGTTGTCTACTGACATTCTGTTTTCTCTTCCTGAGCAGAGAATAAAGTAACTGCTTTGAAAGATGGTGATTGGGCATTCGGACAACATGGTTGGTCCAGCGAAGTTGATGCTGGAGAATCATTGCTTCAGTGCTGGTGGCCTTTGCTTCTTCCAGAATGTTGATATCTGTTTGCCTGTCTTCTCAAGATTTTAAAAAGGCAACTCTGATGGAATCATTGCAGAAGCTGAGAGTGATGTTTATAGATGCTCCATGTTTCACAGCCATACAATAGAGTTGGAAGGGCAATAGGTTTATAAACAAGCATCTTGGTATTCCTATGAATCTCTCTCTTGGCATTACTTCGTGAATGAAGATTCTTAGGAAGGAGAGATGAGCTTTCGTTAGGCCACCATTTCTAGGCCCCTCTCCAAATGGAGCAAGCAGTGTTCTCCTTTAAAAAGGCTGCTTGGTCGTTCAGGATGCTGCCGAACAAGACTGTCTTCTCCCGGGTCAGTCTCAAGCGACCAAAGTCCTGAACCGCCTGCATGCAGGGTTGGGTCTGTGGCTTCCAGTGCATATTTACACCTGCCATTTCATCCCTCGCCTATCACTACAGAGGTTTTTCGTAAGTTGGATGTGTCCTTCGAGCCGGTGCAATGGATTTTTCTGGTGGAGTACAGCATGCACAGAACTGGCCTCACCCTTTAAACCAAAGGTTCATCTGCCGGGGCCTAGCAAGCTTGGACGGTGGCAGCGAGGTCCTCTGGTCGTAGGTTTGGTTCGAGTTTCCTTCTCTTAGATGGTTGACCTTACAGGGTTAAACGAGCACCATCTGCCTGGGTTTGAAATCAGAGTTTTCCTTCTCCTAGGATTGTTGCCAAAAGGGTAGAGAGCCCATCCTGCCCTTTGACGCTCTTTGTCAGACCCTTCGGTTGTGACCTGTCTGGCATGGGAGGACCTACCGGAGCTATTATGCCACCGTCAGCATAGCTTACAACTTCATTAGGGTACGCAAGCCTCTCCCCGACTGCAAGGGGGCGCCAATGGAGAGGATTCCTATGAATATACATATAAGAAAATCCTGTATCAGAAATCCCAAATATAAGAGATGAGGACAGGATAAAAAAGTCCCCAAACAAAACAAAAAATAGGACACCTTTTCTACAGCATCTCTATTTTATGATGCTTTATGGTTTATCAGTTTATTGACTAAATCCAAACAAATAATAGTTGCAGAAATGCCAACTTTCTCAACTTTTATTCTTTTCCTTCTCTTTAGGATTATTTTGACCAAAAATTGTGTACTTGTAATATTAAATGACATAAAATAGACATTATGACTATTTACACTGAAGAAGAAGAAATCACAAAAGCTTTATCTGTTTTTGAATGTTTACAGTCTAGTTGGTTGTCAAATGTTTCTTCCCTCCAATATATCATCAAGCAAGTGAGACAAACACGTCTTCCTAAAGCCTTCGAAACCAACAGGAAATTTTGTTCTATAATAGCTGGGTCCCGGCAAGCTGTCTTTTGTTATTAATTCTCAGTAGGAGGCCTAAACATATACAGCACCATTGTATAATAGCTGAGAATGTGACCTTAAATCTGACATCACACTAGGAGACATGTGACTTACTTTCCCTTTGCAGCCATCTGTGCTTCTCTCAGACCTGCTTGGGAGAGTTTCCTGGCATTTTAGGATAGGTTTTAAAATAAAGAATGTTTCTTTCACATTAATGCACACATATTTGCAAATCAGATGTGTTTAAATATTGATTGACCAACCAGAATAGAAGTACCATATAAAAGTGCCCCATTACTGTGTGTATTCTCTTTCCTTCTATTTTTGGGTAATGGAAACATTTAACCTCAAATTCCTCAATATCTGCTAAGGGAGCTTTCTGTTTTATTCACAATTTTCTAGGCATGAATTCATTCCACGCAGGTCTATGTATTAATTTGAGATTTGCTTTAAAAAAGTGTCCATTTAAATTTATACTCATTCCCATATGGGTTTCTACACATTTGAACATTTGTACACATGCCTTATGTATTTCCCTTTATATACAAAGTTTTATGAATAGTTTCCACTTATGTATGCATTATTTGAACAGAGAAATATATCATCTGACAGACTATGACAGACTCCTCCAGGGAATTTCAAAACTAGGCTGTTTCCTGGACATATGGTTCCCATTCTATACATATCTTAATGGAGGCAACCCAGCCAGTAAGTCACCTGATCAGAAAAAAATTCTTCTGTTTGTACTTATTTCACTGACTACTCTATAGAGACCATCTAAGCACAAGGCAGACAAGAATTTTGTATGTATAATATCTAAAGTACAAATGCAAGGCACACTTGGGCTGTAAGCTTGTTATTTACTTTGGTTTCTCTGCCACGATGCATGAAGGACTGTATGAGTAATAACAAAATAAGCATTTTGAAGGGAATTACACCACTAGATTCAGTTAAAATGGCAGGATCAATACAACCCAGTTTGCATATTAGTTTGGAAAGTTCAAATTAGGTCAGTTTATATTTAAATTCCTTGACTTGTGGGGGGGGGGGGAGAGGAGAATGGAGGTAGGGATGCTATAGTTTGATTTCATTTGGGAGGGTGATGAATAATATTTGCATTCTGTGGAAGGTTATGAATGCAGAATAATTCATGCGGTATCACCAAACATTATTTCACATTGCAAATTCCATGCTGCATATTGTGCAGCATTGTGCATTGTATGGTGGTTGTGCATTATTTCTCATTGCTGTGGATTTTCCTCTTATAGTGTTACCGGTGTTCAGAGAGATAATCTTGCAGCCAATCTGTATAGTTCTTTGCCATTGAGAGATAGAGTATTCGTACTCACAGTTCTGGAGTATCTTGTTCTCTCAATTAAAGTTAAAATGTGGCTGGCAGTATAGCAAAAACCCTTTCAATGACTCGCTTCCCTGCGGGGGTCTTTAAGCTCTCTCCGGTCTTTACCTGAGAAAGGGAGCCCACTGACTGCGTTGTAATATATGACCTAGAAAGGAGCGTTTCGACCGCGTTGTAATGGCGGCCACACTCTAACCTTCTCTCCCGGTCCTCTTTGAAATGAACAATTTTGAAAGAAGATAGTTCCAGCTTTTGTCAAAAGCAGAAAAACAAACAATCCCCCTCCCATTTTACACTACTATAGCACAAGATTCCTTTCTTTCTTTTGAATTGAGAAATCAATTTGAAGCTTTATACTCCAGATGATTATTCTTTCTTACTGAGGAGAAGGGAGCCACATTTCAAGGCAAATGAATAACATATGACAAAACTGGCTAAGGGCATACAGTCCTGCAGCCAAAATGTTTAATCAGGATAAGAAAATCTTCCTGTTTTATTTGTGGTTATAGCAATGACACGCAGTGGGGAGATGGATTTTCTCAAGCAGAAACTTTCTGTTTGGTGACAACGAATAAAGTCTTGACAAATAGTACACTTGCCCTGTGTCAGCGGCCTTTCAGCACAAAGAAAGGAGCAGTTCCTCCTTTGCCAGCATTGCCAGCTCTTTTCATCAAGTAGGTAAATAAATTTCCTTGTGAGTATCTAGACACAGATATACCCAAATACACAGTGTGTTTCAAGAGTACTCTTCCTTTCAAATGCAATGTATAGTATATATTTATTAGGTGGCTCTTTTCTATTGTGCCTTTAATGGAAATGGGTTGTAATCCAATAGTAAACCCAGGACCTGAATTGTAATCGTTACAGGTGATGGCTGATGCCAGGTTTTAGATTGCATTTGCTATTTGTGGTGCTGAATATTATCCACCAAATGAGTCCCCTTTCTGGGGTTGAGGAGGGTGGGTTAGAAATGCGGTAAATAAATAAATAATAAATAAATTTTCAGCACTTTTGATGAGCTCTCTTAAGGGTTAAGCTCCATCCAAGGTCAATTCCCTGCTCTATCGACAATGAAAGCCATCAACTACCACTGATGGCTATTTTGTCAATATGAAGAGGAGGGTATCAGCATGCTCAGGAACATTCCAAGATTTGCAGAAGTAATTACAATATTTAGGGGAAACCTAAACTAATGGTTGGAAATAGAAACCTTCTACAAGCCTTCTATACTAGTTATTTGTTATATATATAATTGAGATTGCTAACTATATTGTATATTGCTTCTGGAATGAGCTTCATGTATTCCAAGTAGACTGGAACATACTTAGTCCTAATCTTTTTTTATACTGGTTTTAAACCACTTCATTGGATGTGTTGCAATAGCAGATTCCCAGATTAGTTTAGTGTTTACACCTTATTTAATTTTTCTGGTTATTTAATATTTAATGTTTATTTTACTTAAGTGATATTTGTCTATACTGTTCTAATGTAGCACAAATCCTATGTAAAATCATACTACATATTTTTGACATTAATATTGAAATCTGAAATATATACAGAAAGTTTTTACTTTATATTGATATGCAGTTTTTACCTTAACTCTTATGTTGTTAGAGGTTGTTGAGGGACTATACAGGGGCAGATTTAATGGTAAGCAAAGTAAGCGGCTGCTTAGGGCACCACGTGGTCAGGGGGGCATCCGGCCGGCAGGTTCCACGCATGCGTCTTTGCTGCTATGCAACTCCAGCTGGCCGGAGATGAGAATCACACCCTATACAAGGCCGAAAAGGAGTAAGCTTTTGCAGCCGGGGCGGAGCCTCCCACCTCCGGCTGCAAAAGGGGCTCAGAGGGGCTCAACTTACTCGAGGTGCCTAGCATCAAGTTCTGTAGACTGTCAAGCACGCGGCAGAGGGCGTTCTCAGTGGTCACACCAAGCCTTTGGAATTCGCTGCCGGAGGAGACGAGAGCCCTACGGGGCCTGATGGCATTTCATAAGTCAGTAAAAACTTGGTTGTTTAGACAGGCTTCCGGCCCTGACTGATAACTACTATAACCTGCCATCTCGCCACGTCTCTGCCGCCTGCACTATCGCCGTCCTATTGGGATTTTTATTGTGGGAGTGGGGGTCAATTGTGCTTTTATGATGCCTTTTTATCTGTTTTATCTGTTTTCATGTGTTTTTACCCATTTTACCATTGTAAACCGCTCTGGGCTCCAGAGCGAAATCGAATAAATAAATAAATAAAAATAAATAAATAAATAAATAAAAGGTTCCTCCTTTTCGGCCTTGTGTAGGGCATGATTCTCTTCTCCATCCAGCTGGAGTCGCACGCACCAATGGTGCATGCACACCCTCCACAAGGCCGGAGAGCAAGAGGGTGCCAAAATAATGTTTGCTTACCATTTTTGTAGCAGCAAATTGGGAGTTATGGAACTCCAAGTGGCAAGTTACCTCTTACCAAAATGGCGGCATGGACATGCGGGCGCAAGGATGAGGAACCACGCAACAACTTCATTGCTCTTGATGAAGTCAAAGATTTATTGATTTAACACCAACTGGTGGGGTTGCCCCCAGAACATGCTGTAAGGGGCAAACGGCCCCCGTCATTCTTAACACAAAGCTTTTATACCCTTCATGGCGGCATCCACAAAGCCCGCCCTCCTTCATAAACATTTCACAAACATCATTGGCTGGTGTCACAGAACATTTCATTAATCCAATAAAACATAACATTTTCATTTGCATCACATCTTAATCCCCTCCTATTAGTTAGACCAATGAACATTTCTATGGTAGTCTTTCCCACAGTACATCTATCAGTGGCTGGGACTCTCATGTTCCCAACTAGCAACATTTGGCTTCTGCAGACTCCTTGCCAGCAACGGAGGGGGCAGAATCCCTCTGCTCATGCGCAGTTCTTATCCATTTGGCACTAAGGTAAACAAACCTCACGCCTTGTACTGTTAGACCAATCTGAGCCTACGTTATCTACGCTAGGCACGGGGTGTGCTTTGGCAAATCACAGCATTGGCTAGAAGCACCAATCATAGTGTAACATTCACGGAGTCAGTGCCTGCCTGATTCTTGGCACAGAAACCCACTTTTCTAAGCTCTACACGTGTGCAGCATCACTCTCTGACTGTACTCCTGCTGGAAAAGTACCAAAACCGCTTCATTTTGAATTACCTTAGTCCGGCCCTGGGACTATACAACATGTGACTCTGATCTTAGAGTGTTCAGAGTGAGGCTCCATTTTAGAATCCATTTAAATCAGAAGTCAGTTGGAAGTCAGTTGAGGTTTGAGTCAGTTTGAGTTAGAAGTTGGTTGAGTTGGTTGATGTCATTTAAAGCAGGAGTCTAGTCAGTACGGTGCACGGAGATGTCAATTAGAATATGAATCTGTTTGCAGCAGAAGTGCAGTACAGTATAGTACAATTGATGCATAGTGCAGTTTGATATATTATTCAGTTAAAATGAAACCAATAATAAATGTACCTGTATATTAAATACATGATGTTTGTAAGTAAATCAAATATGTTAACTTTTAACAAAGACTACTTACTTTTTTGTCTCTCAAAAACATGATTTAAAAGCAATATATTTTGTGGGAAAGTAGATATATTTTTGGGCAACTGAAATAACAATTCTGAATATCTGCTATATATTTTATCCATTGGCATACCTTTGTTCCTATAAGTTAAAAGAGATAATCAGAGATATCAGTTTAATGTTGATAAACCTACTTTGCCTTGCATGAATACTAGTGGATATTTACCACTAAGGAGAAGATTGACTCAAGTGAGTTTTTAACTCTTCTCAGGAAGATCATACTTTACAAAAGGTTACAATCTCTAACAAGGTTATGCCTTTCCAAAAGGTTATGATTACTCCAAACAGTGTGAATATCTGGGTTGTTGCAAGTTTTTCGGGCTGTATGGCTATGTTCCCGAAGCATTCTCTCTTGCTGTTTCACCTGAGGATGCCTGTCATAGATGCAGGTGAAACATCAGGAAATAATGTTTTGGGAACATGGCCATACAGCCTGAAAAACTTACAACAACCCAGTGATTCCGGCCATGAAAGCCTTCAACATTAGTGTGAATACCAATTAATCTCCAAAAGATGCAAACTTTCAAAAGGCTTAGGCTATACCTGGTTTTCCCAATACAAACAGCCCAATGGGAAACAAAAATGCTAGTGGCTACGCTACATAACAATTTTCCTATTTTTGAAAAATTGGCGGAAGCTGTATTTCCATATATCTATTTCTTAAAATTGCAAGTGGGACCAGCAACAAAATGTTATAATGTGAAATGCTCCTGTGAGGTGTTTACTCTTGCTTTCAAGATGTTGTTGCTCATTCATTCAGTTGCTTCCGACTCTTCGTGACCTCATGCACCATCCCATGCCAGAGCTTTGAAGATGGGACCCCTGGAAACTACTCCCTGATTTTAAGCTCCCTGTATCCAACAATTCAGTGGGAAGTTACTGAGGCTTCACTTGGACTTTCCCCATGTCTTGTCTTTGTAGACCCCCGCCCCCAACCTTCAGAGAAGAGAAACATGTGTCTATGAACACAAAACTGAACAAAGGGACATGAAAGAATATAAAAAGCAGAAAGAAAACCATTTTTTCCTACGTAAGCAATTTACATTAGCAAAAGGGTACATGAAGGCTTTTCCTTCAGGGAGATTTAAAGTTAGAAAGACAGACAAAGTCATAGACAGCCAAGGTTAAAAGAAGCATAATTCTTTAATGCTATCTAGTTAAACACTTTCTACTCAACTCACAATCAGATGTTCTGAATCTAGGATATTCATGGGGCTGGAAGTCTGGACTTCTCTGCCCAACCTCTGCCCAACCTGTTTCCTTTCCTTGTTTTGTTCTCCCTTTGGTGTGGGGCCTGGCTCAGTTGGTTTAGCCCTTTTGCCTCAGAACTTGTCTGAAAGGCTTTCCCCTCCTTTTTATCCTGTGTCAGAGTTTTAGAGGAGAAGGCCTTTTACCATCTGCGGCAAGCTAAACATCTGGCTCCCTATCTCTCCCGTCACGACCTGGCCATGGTGATCCAAACCACGGTCATCTCGAGGCTCAATTACTGTAACGCTCTGTACATTGGCATACCTTTTGTCGGCGATCCGGAAACTCAAACTGGTGCAGAACGCGGCAGCTCGCTTGCTGCATGGAGCCCCAAGAACGGCCCATATAACACCACTCCTGCGTGAACTGCACTGGTTGCCCATTGAATTCCGGATCTCCTTCAAGGTGCTAGTTCTGACTTTCAAGGCCTTATATGGTTTGGGGCCAGTGTACTTGAAGGAGCGGCTTACCCCATATGCGCCCAGAAGATCACTGCGTTCAGAGGGGCTCAACTTACTTGATGTTCCGGGGTTGAAGTTCTGCAGACTCTCTACCACGCGACAGAGAGCGTTCTCAGTGGCCACGCCGGTTTTATGGAACTCGCTGCCGCCAGAGACATGAGCCTTGCAGGACCTGTTGGCTTTCCGCAGGTCCTGCAAGACCTGGCTATTTAGGCAGGCGTTTGATGTGTGATGTCCGACGGTGCATAATTAACATGGCCACTCTGCTGTACCACTATTTTTCTGTATGAACCAGCCATGTCTGGCTATGATTTTGTGTGACTCTTTTTAGATGTAATCTCATGTGTTTTAACCCTATGTGTTTTATATGCTGCTTATATGCTGTTTTATATGCTGTTTTATGCTGTTTTTATATGCTGTCGTATGTGCTGATTTTATATGCTGTAAACCGCCCTGAGCCTCGGGAAGGGCGGTTTATCAAATTGAAATAAATAAATAAATAATAATATTGTCTGGGTTCCTTTGCCTGGCAATCCAAACAGGCATTCTATAGCATGTATATACCACATAGTCACTATAGCTTGTTCTATATCATCAGTATAGCTAGTACTGACCATCATAGCTTCCAGGCACAATTCAAAGTGCTGGTGTTAACCTTTAAAGCCTTAAATGGCGCTGGCCCAGTTTATCTGTCCGAATGTATCTCTTACTATGAACCATCACGTAGCTTAAGATCTTCAGGAGAGGCTTTGCTCTCAATCCCGCCACTCTCACAAATGCAGTTGGTGGGGACGAGAGACAGGGCCTTCTCAGCAGTGGCCCCTCATCTGTGGAACTCCCTCCCTCAGGACATCAGGTTGGTCACCTCCCTCCTGTCCTTTAGGAAACAATTGAAGACCTGGCTGTGGGCCCAGGTGTTCGACAAAAGGTATTGATTAGTGGGTAATGGCAGTTGGACTTGAATTTTATGATGTGACGATACGGGATCTATTTGGCTGGACTCTGGTTTAGTAGCATGATAATTTGAATGTTGAGGAATTTTATTGATGATTTAATAATGTTTTTAACTGTGCCAACTGTTTTAATTGAATGTATATGTGGATTGCATCCTTGAGGCATATGTGAATCTGCCCTGAGTCCCCCTGTGGGAGAAGAGTGGGGTAGAAGTGAAGATAATAAATGAATAAATATAGCCCAGAGTACTTTACCAATATAGTTTGTATCTTTACCATATAGTTATTATAGTTCTGTACTTTACCATTTCAGTTCTGTATTATATCAATAGCCAAGTACCTTACTGTAGCCAATATAGCCAAGTATTTATTACCAGTGTAATTGAGTTCAATCAACAAACTTCATCTTTTAAATATTTTATTTCGATTCGCCTTTCAAGAACCCTGACTGAAGTTAGCTTTACCTTTTGCTTTAGTAAACTTATTTGGTTAACTTTAATCTTGTCTCAAGAGTCTTTATTTTAAAGAACTGAAGTACATCAGAGAGTATACCGATAGCCACCGGGAATAGCCAGACATATAGTTTTTCTTTTACCCCGGCGTGCCATCACATCAACCATGTGTAATACTCACAGAATATATTTTAAGAGGAGAGTTATTTTTGAAGATTTTCCAGCAGCAATAAGAAAATGATTAGATTATTCACTGCTTTCTTCTAGAAGAAATATCTCTGGAAGATTTGCCGTTCAAATCTTTTGCCTTTGAATCTCCTACTTCTTGGTCTCAAATTTCTTGGATGTGGATAGATTTGTAGCTCTGTATCAACTTGACTGGGCTTCAGCTTCATAACCACATCTTGATTTATTAGAGGATGTTGCGTAACAAATTGTATCATGTCAATTCTCAGTCGCTCAATTTCAGACAACTTGGATGGCGGTCAGAAGCCCAAATGCATTCAGAAGCACCTGTAATCTTACTTTGCCAAAATGCTTGTCTATGTGCCATGACTATTGACTAGCTTTTCCCCCCTTGCCCTGTCTGGTCATGCAGGACTTGTGCCATCCCCCAGACAGATTGATATTCTGGATGTAATCCAAAACACAAGCATTGACCCATACTTCATCTGCACTTCTGTTTACCAGATGGTATCGCACTTTAGGCTTTGTTCACATAATTTTTGCTTTGCTTGTTTGCAATGCAGAGCTGTGTTCTAATCTTCATTCTGATCTCAGTGACAAATTCAGAGGAATATGTAGCTTGTTCAAAGGCAAGTTCACTAAACTTTCATTCCCTACAGTTACTTGTTGATGGAAACCTATTGATGACAAATAATTATGGTTCTCCAAGTTTAATGTAGATATTAGTCTGATCCATACATTGTTGATATTAGATACTAGCCTTACAAAAGCATACAAAGTAGAAAAAGTAGAACATGGTAGAGTGGAAGTATCAACATAATATGAGACTCTGGTGTATGCATGTTCCCAATTGGAATGGTCAGAAAACTTATTCACTTTGCCTCATAAGTCATCTTAAGCAATGATGGCAGAAATGTGGAATGTGTTTACACATCTTATTTTAAACATCATGATATTGGCCTTAATTGCATTTTTATTTATTTATTATTGGGCTTCTATGCCGCCACTCCCAGGAGGCTCGGGCGGCTCACAAGCGCCGGATAAAATGAAATAAAACAACATATTGACAATTTAATTTTAGTCCTAATGGGTCCCATGGAATCAATAGGATATACAAGGGTGGATTTTAACGGTATGCAAAGTAAGCAGCCGCTTACGGGCGCCACGTGGCCAGGGGCGCATCCGGCCCCGGCTGCCAGGTTTGGCGCATGCTAAGCCATTGCTGCGGCCAGCACGCGGGTTCGACTTCAGGTGCTTAGAGTTGCGGGAGGCGGGAGGCTCCGCCCCAGCTGCAAAATGTTCCTTCATCCTTTTCAGCCTCTTTGAGTGCGTTTCGCAACTCCGACCACCTGGTGTCATGCTGCAACTAAGGCACATGCGCGGAACTAGCTGGCCCTGTGCATGCACACACTGGCGTGCATGCGCACAACTAGCTGGCCCTGTGCATGCACACCCGACGCGAGGCCGGAGAGTGAGGGGGCGCCAAAAGAACGTTCGCGTACCACTTTAAATTACCTTTGTCCGGGCCTGAGGATACAATAGGAATCAATAGGATACATCCATGGGTTTACTCACCATTCAACAGGATTTGTTCTGTTTCAAACTAGCAGAACATTTAATGTTATCTATTTTCTCTGCTTCAAAACTTGCTTTTTAAAAAATAAGGAAATTGCTTTTTGCTTTGTATTCCTGTTTGAAATTCTGAGAATGGTTTCTGATGCACTCAGATCTGAGACTTTTGAACTGTGGCTAAGCTGAGATCTCAGCTAACAGTCCTCACAGCCTTGAAGTGAGAAATTATTCTCTGTTCAAGATAGGACATTATGTTTAACTTTTCTGAGTGAGAGCTTCAACAGTAATATATGAAATAGAAAGCAGTTAGTTTTACTTTCAGATCATTACAGTGGAAGTAAGCAACTTTTTAGGGTTCTGGGGCTGCTTTGCCACCTTTTCAACCTGCATAGCCTCCTGCTAAATTGTTGAAATTTGGTTGACAAATGCTTTAAACAAGCATTCCTTCTTCAAATCAAGGGGCACAGAGAACATATGCTTTGCTTTGAAATGGAAGATTATATTTGGAAGGATTCTGGGAATGCTAATAGGAATAAAAACAAGACAATTCTTCCACATGTCCCTTGTTTTCAACATAGTTTTGCAACTGTGATGCTGAAATAGCAAAATTAAAGGAAAATTGACTTTTCTTTTACTACCACAATGCTAATTTCAGACCTGGGGGCAAGCAGGTTCAGGCAGTCCACAGGCTTCACGTTGCCCATCCCTACATTATAGTGATAAATTCAAGGGATAGGCAATCCAATTGTTTCCCTTAACCAGGTTAGAATTCTTGAAGGAATGGGAACTTAGGAAGTCACCACGTATATATATTCTCATGAATTTAATAGGTCTACTCTAGTTAGAGCAAACAAGTAGACTTATGCTCCATCCATTAGAATGATAAATACTCAGCCAAAACCTGCATAAATAGGTATTCATTGTATCTTATGCCTATACCTCTGATGAATAATTTCTCCAGCTTCTGAAATAACAATGTGGTGGGTCTAAGAAGCGGATACTGCTGACAGCAGGAAAGGCTCTCTAATGATTACCCCAAGCTAAACTTCTATCAGATTGTACTTAATTAAGGTCAGAGGCACAATTTCATAATAAATCTATTGAGAACATTTTAATTAAATGCACGAGCACTATAGCAGTAGTGAATGCGCAGATAGCTCTCACTGCTTAATTTCCCAGCAGCTGAAAGAGAACACAGAAGAGGGAGTAAATGTACAGTACCATTGTTTACATGGGTCTAAACTTTCTGCTTTCAAGAGCAAATTATTATTATATTTGTCAATATTTAATGCCATTGTTGAAGATATATACACAGATTCTTCCTCTGACTCTGGCATGAGTCCTTTATCCTTCACCTCTGAAATCTTGGTGCTCATGCTAATCTAGAGAATGACATTTTAATATTTCCATTAATGTAAATCAGAAAGAACAAAATGTGGTCCATGAGCTAAATGTGGCCCTAAGTCTATTTCTGCTGTTCTGGGTTCCCAAAATGAAAACGACTAGAAATTGAATCTGCAGTCTTGGAAACCACTAGCTGTGTCATTTCACCTTTCAAGTGGTTGATAAAACATACAAACCCCTCAATACACCATTTAGCATTGACTCCCTTTTTCAAAATTGGAAGCAGCGGTTCAGCCTCTCACTTTCTCTTCCTGCATTTCTGTTTTATTTTATTTTCCTTTGCAGTTTGAGTGGTTACATATTTTGGAAGGTCGGAGTAATTCTCCAGAAACTGCAATTCCTGTTCATCTTACTTCCACTGTGATCAGGATTTCTTGTAATGTACTGTCCTTTTTTAAAAAAAAAACAGTTTCTAGAACAGTGGTTCTCAACATGTGGGTCCCCAGGCGTTTTGGCTTACAACTCCCAGAAATCCCAGCCAGTTTACCAGCTCTTAGGATTTCTGGGCATTGAAGCCCAAAACATCTGGTGACCCAAATATTGAGAACCATTGTGTTAGAAGATGCAAGAAGAAAATGTGAGAGGCTTTCTAGTAGAATCTTTGCTTGCCTGGAGATGTTCTCAAGTTCACCAGCACTGACATCATCAGCAGAAGAGGAACTCAGTTTAGCAACTGGGTTCTTCCTTCACATCTCAAACTAAAATTCAGAGTAGCTTCTCCATTCCTGGACATTGGTGCCCCAAGCATCCATGAGAAAAGTGGAGTAAAAATTGTAAACACCTTTGAATTCGTATGTACACAACTGGTATCCCTGCATGATCAGGGTATGGGAGTACATGTACTCTATAAGTCTATTCAGGTGAATATAAGATGTCCACTTGCTGAAATGTAGGCTCAATGCATTTGACACAGATGACAGTAGCCAACCTTGTATGTAATATTAAGAGATGGTTCAGGAGGCTAATTTGAATTTGTCTTTCTTATGTTGCCATTTTAAAGGAGGAAAATTACTCACTAGAGCAATTGGGGGTCATAAATGTATCACAAAAGGCTACCTATGATGCCTTCTGTGTTTGAATAGTTTAGATTCACAACCTTGATCCCATCTGTTGATGTATTGCATTAATATGACAACCTGTAAATTGTTTTAAAAGATATTTTTTGTAAAAGTTTCATTCAGAATTTAAAATGCTAAATGTTGGAATTATTTTTAATACAGCATTCATACCTATATATAACAAGAGTGATGATGATTCTAGAGCAAGATTTTGAAAGCATTGTTACTATTTGGGGGACAGATCTATATGTGCATCTGGTGGAAAAAGTACTCTGACATTTTCTAGGTCTCTCAGCATGATTATATGCTGCTATTGGAGGTTAAAACATGTCAGAGGACCTAGACATTCTAGAGAGGTTTTTAAAAGTATTCCTTAGCCCCCTTGTACAATTCTATGATATTTTCTGAGTGGCAGTCATTCATTTCAATAGGGTTTGCTACTATCTTCAGTTTCACATCCATAGTCAATCCAGAAATGTATTCTCCATGGATATGAGGGTCATACTATATTGTCTGCTGTCCTTGAAAGTACCGTATATACTCTAGTATATGCCAAATTTTTCAGCCCTTTTATAAGGCTGAAAATGTTTCCCTTGGCTTATATTTATTATTTAATTTATTTATTATTTCATACTTATCTGCCGCCCCAGCCCCCAAACGGCTCGGGGCGGCTCACAAGAATGCATAAAACACAGTTAGCAACATATCATAAAACTACAGTAAAACACCATTAAAATAGAACTACAATTAAAACAGCAGATAAAATCACAATGGGCCACAGATTAGGTGGCGAATGGATAGTGCAAGATGGCAGTGTAGAAGGGAGACTGTAATTTAGCCAACTCCGAAGGCCTGCTGAAACAGTGAGGGTCCAGGTGGGAAGGCATGGGGCTGAAAGAAGCCATTCACCTTCCTGCCAGGACCCTCACCTCTTCGCCTGTGCTGCCCTCTAGGCACAGCAACCCAGCTGGGAGAGAGAGAGGAGAAGAAGGCAAGTGCAAAGAGAGAGAGAGAGCTCCGAGTGGAGAAGAGGAAGGGGCCCGTGGTTGTTGTGCGGAGAAGGTGCGGCCTGTGCTGAGCCTCTCTCAGAGCTCTCTCTAGGCACTTGTCTTTTTCTCCCACCCCAGTCTAGTTCCCCCTTCCTACCCCAGTCTTCACTATCCCCAGCCCCTCTCTCCTGCTTTTCCAGCTCCCTTTTCATCCAGCCTTTCCCAGGATCCAGCCTGTCTTTCCCATTTTCCTGACTTGCCCCCTGTCCCACCCCCCACCCCATTCCACTTTTCTAGGCCCTTTTCGCACTTCTTCATTTGCTCCTTTCCCATTGCAATCTTTCCATCTTTCCAGTCAACATTCAGCCGAGGGGAGGGGAACTGAGGGAGTTTTGAGACCCAAGGCTCCCAGTAGGCTGCCTGCCTGCCTGCTCTCCTTCCTCTTCAGGGCCAGCAGCAGAGCAGCTTCCTAGGGAAGACTGCAAAATGAGCGAGACTGGGGTGCAAAAGGCCTCCCTTTTGCAACCCAGAGGAAGGAGAGCAGACAGGCAGCCCCACAAGGAGCCCTGGGTGAAACAGCCATGGAGGTAAAACAGAGATATGGTGTGGCTCCTCCTTTCTCTCTCCCTCTGCAAACAGCCTTTTCCCCAAAGAAAAAAACAGACTCAGAGGGGAGCAAAGGGAAGCGCCATCCAGTCACACCTCCTGTCACTAAAAAAAAACACACAATCAAAGCACCCCCGACAGATGGCTCTGCTTAAAAAAGGAAAGAGTAGGAAGGGGACTCCATCATGCCCCAAGGCAGCATATTCAATTACTAAACCAGCTTGGCTTCCCTTTCTTCTCTGCTTCTGTCTTTTGAGGAAATGTTGGAGACTGTTTGTGTTTCTTTGGAGTTCCCAGAAAGGGAGACTGGGTTCGGAGGTTGCCATACTCTATTAATTATTGTTGTTATTACATTTATTACTCTACCCTAGTGTGGTGTTCCAGCCTACTGGTCAGAGACAGTGGTGCCAGTGGATCAGGGCCTGGATGGGGAGGATGAATGGCCAGATGTGGACTTGTGGATTTGTCTTGGGATAATGACTGGTTGCATGGGTGTTGGCCCGAGGAAGGGGTTAATGAAGATTCTATGGAAGTAAGTTTGGAGACTGCCAGCGAGAATTCCAATAACCTTGACTCTCACAGGAACCCTTCTCCCTTGCCAGCTGAGGCCCAGGGAAATAGGGAGGAAGAGCTTTCTCACCAAGATATGAGTGCACCTGGCCCGGCTAACGAGCTGGCGGGTTTTGATAGAAAAGCGAGTATCAGATCCTCGAGGAAAGATTGGAAATTGCGACGTGGGATTCAGTGGTCCCACAGAAAACAGATTCCTTTAAGAGACTGGTCAGGGAAAGAGATTTTTAGAACTGAAGCTACGTTTGGCTTGTATTGTTCATGCTCAAGTTCTCCGAACAGTTTGTCCTGCTGAGCTACGTTCCAGTTTGATCGTTGCCACAGTTTTGTTTGGACTCTAAGTTCCTGTTTTTGGCCGCCTGAGCGGCCTGCCTTCATTTTGGATTGCTTTACTTGGGATTAACTCCATTTAGGAACTTTACCAGTTTTGCCTTCGGACTTATTTTACATTTAATTCTTCTATTCTTGGACTCTTTTTATTCTAAATAAAAGTATTCTTACCGAGCTGCTTGTGTGTGTGATCTAGGGGGTACGTTCCGGGTCTGAGGTGCAACATCTAGTTATTATTTTTGTTACTACATTTATTATTTTATTCAATAATAGTTATTATTACATTTATTACTCTACCCTAGTTATTATTATTGTTATTACATTTATTATTTTACTCTATCATTATTGTTATTATTACACTTATTATTTTACTCTAATTATTATTGGAAGGTTACGTACTGGTAAGCCCATTTACACTGAAGAAGGTTAGAATAATGATTTCATCAGAGTTCGACAGTCTTATCTTAAATTACACTTTTATGAAAATATTTAAAAACTTTTAACCTACTGATGCCTTAATTAATGTAATTTTATTGGTATCTATTTTTATTTTTGAAATTTACCAGTAGCTGCTGCATTTCACACCCTTGGATTATACTTGAGTCAATAAGTTTTCCCAGTTTTTTGTGCTAAAATTAGGTGCCTCTGTTTATATTCAAGTTGGCTTATACTTTTCCATGGAAAAGCTGACGGAAGTATTAAGAGAGGAAAATAGTAAAGAGAAAGCTAATAAGAAATGGGAATGGTCCCTACTCCAAGAATATTGCAAAAAAGAAAGCGATATAGATTTGGACTTCAAAAGTTAAAATATAAATAGGAGGGAGCTATTTCTCCTTACAGATGCATTGTAGAATTTGGTATTTCCTATGTCTCTGTTTCTGTCATCCCCCCGCCTCCTTATAATGTGTTTCCCTATTATAGGCTATATAAGAAAATCAGTCGGGAGAACAGAGAAGATACTTGCAAACAATATTATTATCCATTATCATAAGACTAATAAGAAGGAAAAGTCACCGATACGCCGAAAATTTTTCAGAGCACTTTCATTGCTATGTTACTTAATAACATTTCTTCACCTATATTCTGTAGGTATCCTTCTTGTTTCTTGTTTCTTATTTCTAGACCCTAGTATCCTTGTATCTGTTACTCTTATATGCTGTTCTACTTTTTTATTTTATCTTGTATTTGAAACCAATAAAGATTTATTTTTAAAAAATGCATAATGGTCAACAAATGAAATGAGCTGAATTTTAGAGTGATGTTAAACCATCCTTATATTCTATTGACTGGTGTGGCTGTTCTAATTAAATCCTTTAGATGGCAAAAAAGTTGGCTTATACTTGAGTATGTACGGTATATGTTTGAAAGGGAATGGAAGAGAAGAAGAAAAGAAAGAGAAAGAGAAAATGGATCATCACTGTTGCCAACATTTCACTGTCCTTGGGCATCTGGCTATGGATTCTCTGAAGGTGCAACTACAAGTGCTGTCATAATGTTTCTTGCATTTCAAAACGTACCACTGTACCTTTGGGCAATACTGAATTATTAATTTCACATGTGGAGCTGTGGGAAATATAGTGTTTCTCACTTACTTTATTTTAGTAAGTGAGAAACACTATACTTCCCACAGCTCCATATATTTAACCTCTTGAAGGCCTAATGAAGAGATGCCCCAGTCAAGAATACACTACTGAAATTATTCAACTGGTATGCATATGTGAACCTGGAGGTAAACTCTTCGATTCACTTGGCTTTTTCTTAGCAGCTTATCTTTTATTGTTGGCCTACACCTGTTTGGAAAATCCTTTGTAAGTGATCTTCTTTCAAAAATGAAAGTGACTACCTAGCATTGATAGCTGCAAGTGGTTTTCTTTTTTTTAAAAAAGGACAGGTACCCTAAAAACCTCTGAAGCATAACTGTCACAGAAAACACTCCCCAGTAGCCAAATAGATCTAAGAGCATTAAATAAGGGGTTTAATTCCTTGGAAACTGCCTTTGCAGACATTAATCTGAGAAAAAGACTAAGGCGCTTAAATTTGACACACTGTGTGATATCAAAATTACCCCACACCATTTTTTTTTAAAAAACAAAGCAACATTTCAGATTCTGGCCGATTAATGAAATGTCAAAGTAATTGTTTCCTTATCTCTCAGCAACCAAGCACCATTTCATGTGAAAAAGGCATGGCTGTCAATCAGGGTGAATAAGACACCAACAAATATAATGAATAATCTTTAGGCATCACAACTCTATCAAATGCTTGGGCTCAAAATGATGACAGGTTAGGGGGTGGTGTGCTTTCAGCTCTCCACTGGTGTTTTAATGCCTCAGTCATACTGTGTGTAAAACAAAATTAATCCTTGATTTCTATGTCTTACCCAAAGATGCCATGAATTGCAAGGAAGAAAAGCAGAGAATACAAATGAAAGCAGACTTTCATATTTTCACAACACAAAAATGTACTCATAGGAACATGAATTGGTGGTGTAAAATCTCCAACCAGAGAATAATCAAAAGTGGCATTTGAGGTTACAAACTCTTGCATAGCTTTTCTCCACCAAAATAAAATAAGGTAGATAGTTACAGCTTTATATAACACCTAACAGATGGTAACTGAGGTCCCAACGACACTATCATATCACACAATCTAAAATACTGCATGATATGGCAGGGTAGATGGGGCCTGAAATATATATATTTGAGTGGTATTACTTTGTTCAGATTTGTGCATTCTATCATTGCCACACTGTGCATTAAAGATGATTTTACTATGTGAAGTAAAACAGAAACTGCAAAATACTAGCTCTGAAAGCCTTCAACAATAAATCTGAACTAAAATGACTGAAGAAAAGCCCTGGAAAATACCAAACAGTGTGCACAAAATTAAATACTATATACTGTGTTTCCCCGAAAGTAAGACAGCGTCTTACTTTCTTTTCCCCCCGAAAAGTCCCCCTACGGCTTACTTTCGGGGTATGTCTTATATAAACTAAGACGTACCCGTCGCCACGCTGCCGCCACCACCGTCATCATGCCACCACCGCCCACCGGCCCCATCGGTCGGCACACCTCCGCAGCGCAGCTTTCCTTGGGCGAAAAAGGGAGGGGGGAAAGGAGCCAGGGGCGTGGCGAAGCGGCGCTGCATCACTCTGACGCGCCGCTTCACCACGCCTCTGGCTCCTTTCCCCTCCCTTCCTGGGACGAAAGAAGGGGAGGCCAGGGCGTGGCGAAGCAGCGCCGCGTCAGAGTGATGCGGCGCCGCTCACCACGCCTCTGGCTCCTTTCCCCTCCCTTCCTTGACGAAAGGGAGGGGAAAGGCCAGGGGCGTGGCGAAGCGGCTGTGTCACTCTGACGCGCCGCTTCACCACGCCTCTGGCTCCTTTCCCCTCCTCCTGGGACGAAAGAAGGGAGGGGGAAAGGAGCCAGGGGCGTGGCGAAGCGGCGCTGTGTCACTCTGACGCGGTGCTGCTTTGCCACGCCTCTGGCTCTCTTCCCCCTCCCTTCCTTGGAGGCCTGGCCAAAAGGTGCGCCGCGGAGGTGTGCCGCGGCCGATGGGCCGGTTATGGCGAGCATGGCGGCGAATGAGGTCGGCTTACTTTCGGGTACGGCTTATATTAGCCGACCCCCCTGACACCCCCGATACGTCTTACAATCGAGGTGTCTTACTATCGGGGAAACACGGTATATAAGAATAAGATTCAAGAACTCTGATTGATAAGTAGAGTTTTATCAATTTAGAGACATGTACATGTCCTTAAAAACTTTTCAGATTATTAAGTTTATCTCCTCCATATATGTGTGTGTGAGTGTGTATGTAATATTTTCTTAGTCCAATAAGAAAAACAAATGGTGGTTGCATTAAAAACTCCCAATTTTGATTGCGCTTTGGATACCCAACACATTGGGTGGATAAGCTCTAAGAAGGACAAGATGTTGTTGTTGTTGTTCATTCGTTCTGTCACTTCTGACTCTTTGTGACCTCATGGACTAGCCCACGTGGCCACCCACAGCTCCTTCAAGGTCAAGCCAGTCACTTCAAGGATACCATAATAATAATAATAATAATAATAATAATAATCTTTATTTTTACCCCGCCACCATCTCCCCAATGGGGACCCGGGCTGTCTTACATTTATTTATTTATTTATTATTCCAATTTGTGAGTCGCCACTCCCGGGTGGTTCGGGGCGACTTATAACAGAGTTAAAAACTGAATATAAAACACCATAAAACACAATAAAATACACAGCAAGCCGGTGGCACAGGTGTATATGACTTCATCGGCATACACAACGCAAGAAGGCGAAGTAGCCTACAAATCTCAGCATTAATACCCAAAGGCCTGCTGAAACAGGAGGGTTTTGCACGCCTTCCGGAATGCCACTAAGTCCGTAAGGGCACGGACTCCGGAAGACAGTGCATTCCACAGGGTAGGGGCAATTATTGAGAAGGCCCTCTATCTTGTGGCCGTCAGATGGTATGTTTTAACGCTGGGCACCTCCAGGAGTTGACCAATCTCTAAATGTAGTGGCCTAGCAGGACAGTATGGGATGAGGCAGTCCCTAAGGTACACTGGCCCCAGACCGTTCAAGGCCTTAAAGGTCAATACCAGCACTTTGAAGGTGATCCGGCATTCCACTGGTAGCCAGTGCAGCTCCCGCAAGACAGGTGTTATGTGGCTGGTTGTCGAGACGCCAGCCAACAGTCTAGCTGCCGCATGAGGCCAAGCCCAGCAATGCAATACAATAAATAAAACCAAAACAGAAACAACAACAAAATCAATTTAAAAAACCCATAAACTATAAGAATATAACAACCAATAAAATTACATAAAAATAATTCATAAAACAGAACCATAAGCAGGTCAGATGTACAGATTAAAATAGTAAAGATAAAAACAGGGGGTGATATAGCTGTGGAGCAGATTATTTATAAGGGAGGAACTCTTCCAAGATGGAGTTGAAAAAGGGGATCTTCATTGGGGTGCACTAAACTCAACTATTGAGGGTGGATGGCAATATGAGATTATATGGTTAATCCCCAAAAGCGCAGTGGAAAAACCAGGTTTTGAGATTCTTCTTAAAACTTTCTAAAGTGGGGGCATGGCTAATCTCACCAGGCAATGTATTCCATAAATGGGGAGCCACTGAAGAAAAGGCTCTTTCCCTTGTTCTCACAAGGCGGAACCGGGCCTTTGCACAATAGCATAATGAAGCACCTTGGACTGGAATTGGACTGGCAAGTTGATAGTTGAGGATATGGCTTACTGTTTACTAATCTAGGTTTGTGGACGGAAAACTGTTTAAACTTAATTGAATGTCGATTATGTGTTTTAATTTTAACTGTTACTATTTTAATGATGTATGTTTTTATGGTTTATATTGTATATAGTGGCATCAAATTGCTGCCTTTGTTAGCCGCTCTGAGTCACCCCCCCCCCCCGGGGTTGAGAAGGGCGGGGTAAAAATACTGTAAACAAATAAATAATTTTAGGGGTGAAAGGAG
>JARBWK010000012.1:47813552-47855268 GCA_030556195.1 Anolis apletophallus | reverse complement strand
AAGGTCAGAAAATTGATGCTACTTAATTATTTTTAAATGTGTACTTATATGCCTATATTACAATTTGGTTCCTAGTGAAAGGTGTATAGGGCTGCTCTTCTTAAATTTGAAAACGCCATGACTGACCTTGAGGATTATGCACCTTGAACACTGTGTCTTGGGGATGGGATAGTATTTTGCTCTTTTGCACCATGTGGAAAAATAGCTTGTGCTAGCCCTGCACGAAGGTAGTGATGCTTACCTTCAAGCTCCATACTGCTATCATGTTTCTGATTAGTCATTTGGATACAAAAGAGGCATTGGGAATGTTTTCTCAAAAATAGAAAGTCACAAGCAAATCTGTCACAGGTCATTAATTCCTTTGTTCCAAAAAGTACGTCTCTCATACTGGACAGTGAAGCAGCTCATGTGGGAGAATGGACAGGCAGACTAGCATACAGATGTGGATCATTCCCGAGAAAGAAAGACTCTTCTACTAATCTTGGTGTTGGAAAAAACTTTGAAGCTGATTTATGGCTTGTCCTGATACGGATTCCTGTGTCCTTGAATATCTTAGTATTCTGGCTGAGTTTCGAATGACTTGGAAATTATTATTCTAATTCCAGGAAATTTTGGCACACACTGTTAAATGAACATCATTATCATAATTTTGTCAAGATCCACCTCCTCTGATGAGCTTTGCTACATTTTCTTTTTCTGTAGCCATATGTGTAAATCTTTCCTTGTCTCACGCATCACCATGGCATGCATTTCAGCAGAGTAATTTAATCCTGTCATTGTAAATGAGTTAAGATACATGTCTTAATGGCTAGTTCTTAGCTTCAGGGTTAAACTATCTAAATGAAAATTTGATGGTTTCCTAGGATAGTTTGTTAAAACAGAAGAGGTGGTCAAGCATTATGTTAAAACAAAAACAAATGCATCTTAACTTATGAGCAAGCCCCTTTATTGCATAGGAAATAACCGTTTTACTCTAATATTCATAATTTTATTGCTATTTTGTTATTTGTTTTGTCATAGTTTATGTTTTATATGCAATTGATATGTTATAAATAAATAAATTAAATTACAATATTTCTACCCCGCTCTTTTCACCCCTGCAGGGGGACTCAGAGTGGCTAATAATGGCAACGATTTGATGCCACAATAATTAAAATTATAATAGCAAGATAAAATCATACAATACAATAGATTAAAACAAACATTTGTTATACAATCATAAAGCCATTTCCATTATAACAATTGTATGGTCCAATTCAATGTTCAGGTGCCGTTATATCCATTAGCCAAAAGCCTGGTTCCATAACCACGTCTGCAGTTTTCTTCTGAAAGAAAGGAATGAGTGCGCCGATCTAATTTCGCTGGGGAGTGAATTCCACAGGCGGGGGGTCACCACTGCGAAGTTTTTGCCATGTTTGCGAAGCTGGTGGGACCGAGAGCAGGGCCTCCCCAGTGGATCTTAGACTACAAGGCGGAACGTAGAGGGAGAAACATCATCATCTTCATCATCATTATTTGACACATAACAAGATTAGTACACAGCAAACAAGATCACTATGTTGGCTGTTGTATTGGATCACATGTTGGACACTTCCCAAGTGTCTAGGACTGTGTGATGTATCAGCGAATAATGCCTGCAGATCTGAGTAGGGTGGCCTTTTGCACCTGACAGATGGCAATTTTGTCAGCACCAATGGTTTTTAAGTGCAGACCAAGGTCTTTAGGCACTGCATCCAGTGTGCCAATCACCAGTGGGACCACCTTTACTGGCTTGTACCCAAGTCTTTGCAGTTCAAACTCATATAATGTCAGCTTTTCCAGTTGCTTCTCATCAAATCTGCTGTCACCTGGGACTGCAGCATCAACAATCCACACTTTGTTTTCTCCCCCATGATTGTGAGATCAGGGGTATTGTGCTCCAAAACTCTGTCAGTCTGAATTTGGAATCCCAGAGTAGTTTGATGTGTTCATTTTCTGTAATTTTTTCAGACTTGTGATCCCACCAGTTCTTTGTCACAGGAAGATGGTACTTGCGGCACAAGTTCCAATTGATCATCTGAGCAATGGTTTTATGCCTCTGCTTGTAGTCCGTCAGCGCAATCTTCTTGCACAATCTGAGTATGTGATCCATTGCTTTGTCTGATTTCTTGCAGAATCTACACTTGGAATCTGTAGTTGACTTTTCAATTCTGGCTTTGATGGCATTTGTTCTAATTGATTGTTCTTGGGCTGAAAAATCAGGCCCTCAGTCTCTGTTGTTGTTGTGTCTACTCAGAGTCAAGTACACTGATGTCCATGCAACTTGCTACCTATGCACATATAGTATTGTCCCATACGGCCATGATCTGAAATACACTTAAAGGAAGTAAATCCTACTAGACACAATGCATTTCTTTAAGGAAGGGTGAAGAACCTCTGGCTCTCTATATCATACATGTCAAATACAAGGCCTGTGTGCTGAATCTGGCCTGCTATGTCTTTTTTATGGCCACGAGGCTGTCAATGCTAGGGCAACATAGTTATATTTATACAGTCTTACAGTTACAAATAGCCCTTTGAAAGCAACCATAAGCCTGAGGTGGCCCTCAATGGAAATGAGTTACACCTCTGCTCAAGATGTTTTGGACACCACCTTCCATAGTATAAACTATTTGGAGGATCATGGGTTTTTCAACCTTTTTTCACCACACAACAGTCTATAGAATATAACAACAATATTTATGATAGTCCATAGACCCATCAGTGCACAGTCATTTATAAATTCTCCCTTCTCAAGAGAAATTCATTTTACCAGGTACATCTGCATGGTTTCAAGTAATATCCTTATCAGAGGTTTGTTTCTTTCTCAACCTTTTGCCACTGTGAGAAATTTTGCCTCTGTGGCACTTGTCTTCTAAAATATATCTAACAATCCTCTGCAGGGGATGGCTGGTCATGTGAGAAAAAAATTGAATATAGAAGTTGGCTACGTTGTACTGTACAATAGCAGCATGGCAATAAAATGTGTTCTATTGATTATTCTAAAATGTTTAAGTAAACATTATTGGTGGTGTGGTAGAATTCCATTTAATTCACTATAATTTATGGTGACCTTATCATAGGGTCCCTGGCATAATTTATTCCAAAGAGTCATGTCATTCCCTTTCTCTAATGCCAAGATAGTATGACTCATTATTGAAGGTTTTAAAGGTGTACTCTGAACCCCACACATATACCTCTTGCATCTCCTATTGAAAATGTATTGAAAACTATCTTAAAGGAATGCTGCATGTATGGGGTGAAATGCTTTGTCATAAATCAACTTTCTCTGCAGGAGAGCTTTAATGCAATATCAAGGGGAAAAGCTAATGCAGATAACTGTCATTTCAGTTTGTGATGATTTAGCTAGGACCACAGAAAGGGAGTCCATGCCTGGTGAGCATACACTAAACCAGATAGGCCAGGACAGAGAAACATTTCTTTTTCCCATGCCATAATTACTTTCTTTTTTTCTATTTTTACTCTTTGTTTGTTGCAGATTGCAAGTTGGAATACAGAAGATCCAACTTTTCTTGCACTTTTAAACCTTTTTATCGTACAACCATGGAAAAGATAAAAGTTTAGCCATTCTCTTCCATATCAATGACAGACACAGAACACTATCATGTATGGTTTTATGATAATACCCATTATATATATATAATTATACATTGAATGCGACTAAATGTTTTCCCCAAAAAACTGGGCATTTCTGTCTCACAATTATAACCCAAAATGTCTAAGATCTTTGCCCAATGCTTTTGCTTTGTACAGAAATAAATATAGTAAAACTACTGAGACATAACATTTTTACTCTTCCATCTTTGCATTATTTGTATTTAGAACAGAAAATAAAATGAGACAAAGTTGACCATGCAATAATTCTTTGAAAGATGACAAATGCTTGGTCTTTGTCTGCTTCAGTTTAGCTCAGAAGAATGAATTCCATGGTGACTCCACAGAACATACCCAAGGTTGTCATCACTTTGCCAGAAGGAGAGCAATAACAAATCATCAGTGTTGATGGGATGCAGGAAGGGAAGCAAGAAATCATTTGCCATAATATAGTGGCCTCTCCTCAACCAACAGATCTTTGCATTAAAGGATCCCATTTTCCTTGAAAGCATCTTTTTAAAAATGGAAACTGAGCAGAGCCATTCAGCATAATAACATTAGGAATGGTGCTTAAAAGAGACAAAATAACACAGCATGAAAAAACAAATAAGATGGTCTCCAATTTCTTTCAATAATCTAAGATAAACAATGCCTCTTAAACCTATTTATAATGCATTCTTCAATCCAAAACTCTGCAGGGCAGTTTTAGTAAGAAGCAAGGTTAGAGAGAGATTTTTATTTCTGCCTAAATTTGCATTCATTGTAAATTCTGCTTTCATGTATGGAAATAATACTGCCTGCTGTTTTAAGGATATAATTTTCTTCATCCACTCTATCTCTTGACTGCAGTGTGCAATTGTTTTAATAAGAAAATGTGGTAAAATGTTCATTTGCCAATTCTCCCTCCTCACAGAAGTACACTTATATGAAATCTAAAATCCTAATAAAACACAATTCTTCAATCCAGAAATCTACAGAAGGAACAAGTATGTGTGTTTGTAATAATTATCTGAACAACTCAGGTTACTCCTTACCTCTAGACTGAGTCCAATTTACTTCATTGGGGTTTACTTCTAAATAGAGATATACGTAGCTGGGAAAGTGTCTGTTTTGCAAAACCACTATTAGAATCCCATAGCTACCATGTTCATTGGCCACGATGTCTATGGAATTCCAGTAGTCCCCAAAGATCATTCTTCTATATAAAATTGGTTTTATATTTTTATTTCTAGTTGTTTTATCAGGGGTTTTGTATCTCATTATGTCTTTATTTTCTGCTTTTTTAAAAATTAAGGTACAGTTCCGTTGTTCTATATCAGTGGTTCTCAACTTTCCCTTTTTTTTAAACAAGGGACCACTTTGATCAGAGACGACTATGACCAGGAACCACTCTCCAACATTAGTACCAAAAAGGTTACAAATTAGTTTTTGGTCAACTTTAGATTGGTTTAGTTACGTGGGGTGCTTATTCAGAAAATTGCATTGGATAGACCAGATCAGCTCTAGTTTCTGATACAGAACATATGCCATCCAGTTGTTGCCATCTGCTTGCCCACAGAAAACCATATGTAATAATTAGAGCTAATATGGCCTATTCAATGCAATTTTCTAAATCAGCACCCCAAATAACCCCAGAAACAGGTCTAAAAATGAAGGCTGTGGACCATATTTTAGTTCTTGTGGACCACTGGTGGTCCATGGACCACAGGCTAGGAACCACTGTTCCATATTGTCTAATATGCTTTGTCCTGGTGTAATTTTTTTGTATGATTTTCTTTTTGGCATTGAATGTTTGCCATATTTGTTGGAAACCACCCCGAGTCTCCTCGTGGAGATAGGGTGGTCTATAAAGTTTTATGATTTATTATTATTCTTAGCTCTGGAAATTTGCTCTTAGTGCATCCGATATGTGCTAGAAGAAGCAAATGATAGAAAACTCCTACAATTTCAAGCAACAAAGTTACATTAATTTATATGCTAATCGTGTGCATGCATATTGCAACCTATATGGAGAATAAAAAAATGCCAGGTGATGTTAGTGTCTTGAAATTAGCTCACTTGGATATGGAAATCAGTGTGTAGATTTGAGAGTAGGGAGTTCCCCATATACAGTAGCTGGTCTATTCAAATTTCATCATAACAAACCCAAGATCTCCAGAAATTAGCTCAAATTAATCCCAAGGCAAATAACTCTTGTTAGGTTTGCAAATGTTCTTCAGCTGTAATTGTCCACTTCCATGTCCCTCTGACAAAGATATTCTCCATAGAAGGCATTACTGCCTTCATCCTGGATCTCAAGTAGAAATGTGGCTGTAAGTTGTGCTGGTGGCCAAATATAACTCACAGAATGCTTTACTGGGAATTTCATTGGGCATCAGTTCTCTTCCAATTCTTCCCAGGAATGTTGCTAGTTCAGTGTTGCTCTCTAAATAACTTATCTATCCTTACAAGGAGTTTCCATAAAGTCTATTTAATTTATGTTCCTAAATTTGAGTCTTTGTCCCTTTCAGCACTTCACAATCAGTGAGGTGCTGGATTTTCCATTAGAAAATTTAGCACAGTCCCATTTCTGTCCCTTTGAAATCAACAATTTCTGTGCTGTCATAAATACACATATAGCAACTCACATAATTTATAACTAAAGAGCAAAGACATCGGACACAAAAGGCTCTGAAGACAAAATTTCATTTCATAGCTGAGGGCCATATTGCTATGTTTTCCCCGCTGCCCTGAGACATAAACATGATAAAAAAGTAGAAATTGTGCATGACAGTTTGGGCCACTACATATCCTGAAACATTTATAGCACGAACAAGACAAAGGTCATACAGTTCATGTTTTTCTGACTGCTTTCCAGGAGCACACGCTTAACTTCCTCAAACACCACTGCTTTCCAAGTCCGCTTTCTTACATGCTGTTTTGCATTAATCATTAGTAGTGCTTTCAGGGCAAAACAGTGGAAAAGAAATCCAAATTCTTGCTCAGAAAATGTAAAGGTAGGCTCCCAGGTATATGGATTAGCATGTTTTGAACTGTGGCAAGGAAACAGTACTATCCTAAGACTGTTATAATCCAGTCTACCAGTGCTCCATCTACTATCTTGTACATAAACAATGGAATATAATCCATGTAATTCTACTAAGGTAGGTATGTTTCCATAATCCTCTTCATGCCACACAGTTATTGCTCTATATACCACTTTAATTGCCATGCCAAGATCTTACAGAATGTTAGGGTAGTGAGCATGGCACTAGAGTTGTCTTGCTGAAGAATCAAAATACTCCTCTCTAAACTGGAAATACCAGGATTCTGTATAATGGAATCATAGCAACCAAAAGGGCTGGAGAGATAGCACAGCGGTAACAACAGCTGTGCTGGCAATCTGAAGATCTGAAGATTGCAGGATCGAATCCCGGGCTGAGTTAGATGCCAGCTGTAAGCCCTGTCTACTGTTTACCCAAGCAGTTCAACAGCCCAGCTGTGAATTAACAACAAATTGGGGACTATAAAAGTGGGGACGGACTTTTGCACAGACTTGTCTGAAATAGGCTGACGGAGAAGGGAGAGGCAGAAGTGGTGGAAACAAGAGGCTCCTGTCATGAGGATGGAACAACAGCACCCCCTTGTGATATGATGGCGCAATGACGCAGAGACATAACAATGATGTAATGGAGCATTCACACCCGATGACGCCCACCTGTATGACGCAGCCAGGAAAGAAGTCCTTCTAAAAACTGCACTGTATTTGTCTATGTGTAATTGTATGTCTTTCTGACAGGGACTGTCTGTTGTATGTTTATTGTAATCCGCACTGAGTCCCCTTCGGGGTGAGAAGAGCGGAATAGAAATAAACAGTATTATTATTATTATTAAAACATAATTCTGTAGTGTGAAAGGACCAATCATTCAGTTTTCGACCATTTTAATTACTACTTTCCATGGCTATATGTAAGTTTGATACATGCTTCTTACTTAAAGTAAACACATTTGTTTGTTCGAGTATTGTGAGGCTTGTTCAATTTTATGGGGCAAATTTTATAGCAGATTTATTAACAAAATTTGAATCTAAAGGAGTATGAGTGTAATTCTGTTTACGCAGTTGGGCTTTCACTTCTTCCCACCTGTTTGTCACCCTCAATATCCCTGTGCAAAATTCTTTTTTAATTCTTATATTTAATTCTTAGCAATGGAAATAGGACTGGTTCTGAGGAGGCTACATATAGGGTGACTTTCCATGTGCAGATACTACCAGGAACAATAGCCCAGTGCTTTGAAGCCTGTCAACAAGTCCCCATACACCACTTTGATAGAAGCCAAACATCAAGATTTCACAATTCTGTCTTCATATTCTGATAGAAAACACATTCAGTGAAGGTTACATCATGGCTGACTATGACAAGAGAAGAATCCTTATAGACTAGGATTATTTTAGAAATGATGTATAGCCAAACTAAAAAAATCTCAATGAATCTGAATATATGTTCAGTGAGGAATCATTACCATAATGGTTCTGGACATCATAAGCCAACTCTACATTATTAAAACAGAGAGATAAATCATGATTTAAATACTACAAGAGCCATATACCAATATAAAAATGCGGTGTCAATATGGTCAACGTCTTCTCACTGCTTGAGTGGAACAAGATTTCTGTTTTTTAATGAGCTCAGTGTTTAAGATAGGAGTTTGCAGGATGGGCTAAATAATATCCCTTCTGATACACCACCATAGTAGGAGCAGTTGTTGTCATAGTAGTAGCAGCAAATTTACTCCAAAGTAAAGAGGACCTCCATTGGTTATGAGCCCTACTCCTTCGGAGCTCTTGTTTAGCATGGGAAGAACAGAAATCTTCTGCAGTGGTAGATGGATTATCTAACCCTAGATGATGTGGTCACTTTAAAAATCCAGGTGCCTTTGAATATATCTGAAATGAATTTGAATCATGGATGTTTGCTCAGTCAGTGTTTAGCATATGATTATTATGACACTGCTTGAAAGTTACATTTAAGATGAATGGATATAGTGATAAACTGAAGCGGTCCATAACAGCTCTGACAGTTGCTTGAGGACATGGCCCATTCCATCACTTGATACTGTTGTCATTGGCTGTAACATCTCATTAGCTCAGTTTGCTGCCATACTACTAGACTGAGAGTACTTCAAATTAAAATTCTGCATGATTTCAAACTTTATCTGGCAATCATAGTTATTTCATTTTATTGCACCTGCTCAGTATTGTTTAAAGACTCTCCTACCCCAATTCTACAGACATGGTTTTTGGAAATGGGCAAATCTGCAGTGGTCAGGTAACTTGTTCTGATTCCAGTAGTGCTAATTTCAAAAATGGGAATGGACTCACAGAGCTGGTGCCTCATTAAACTAAAAATCCCAGAATTACATCGCACGGAGCAATGGTAGTTAAAGTAATATCAAACTGCATTAATTATACAGTGTAGATCCACTGTTAATTTCTCTATACATTTTTGGACATAAGCTAAAAACCCTATAGCATTGAATTGGGAGAGAAAGCCAGACTTGGGAAGATATATATCTAAATCTGTAACATTTTGCACCTCAATTTCAACCAGGTAACAACAACATAGTAAGGTTCCTCAGATTTAGTTATTTCTAGAAAGGGCAACATAACAATTTTCTGTCCTCCAACACTAGTGTGCCATTTTCTGTTTACAGTAACTAACTGCAGATGGGGAACTGAGAATAAGAAATAGTTGCCTTAGGCTGATGCAGACAGGTAATCAATATTAGGATCTACTGGTAGGCATCAGGGTGATATGCAATAGACCAGCAAGATTTTCTTTTAAACTTCTAGCTGTTTGAAGACAGTAAAATTAAAATAATTTCCCCTACTTAAATTAGGCTGACAAAATGAAAGTTTGGGAACGGACTTCTGTGTGAAAAATACAGTTTTTGTGCAATATGTTCTTGTATCCTTCAAGTGTATCTACATGGTCCAAGTGTATTGGAGTGAAATATATAAGAAATGAGTGAGTAATCAATTCAGGCCAAAGGCTATAAATGCTTACCTTTTAATAGTCTGGGTTTTCATGACTGTACATTCAGTGATAATAGCACTGAATTAATGTTGCTATTACTTCTTTTCCTGAGAATCTCCTCATTTTTAACACTTGAATGGCAGAAAGGCACAATTTGGTCATCTTCATGATGAGGATAACTCCACTTACATTATTATTATTTTTCTTATTTACTTTATTTCTACCCCACTCTTCTTACCCAGAGGGGGACTCAGAGCAGTTACATTATTGAATGCGACCCATGCAAATGCTGTAAAATTTTGTTTCACTTCAAAATCCACCTTTTAAAAAAAATAACTCATTTATTGTTAATATGGAGCAAATTGATAGATTTCCAAATCCCTAATATCCGTGTTTCCCGAAAGTAAGACAGCGTCTTACTTTCTTTTCCCCCAAAAGTCCCCCTCGTCTTACTTTCGGGTACGTCTTATATAACCCAAGACGTACCCCCGTCGCCACGCCCACGCCGCCGCCACCGCCGCCGCCGCCGCCGCCACCGCCCGCAACCGGAGGTGTGCCGCGGCACACCTGCGGCACACCTCCGCAGCACACCTCTTCGCCAGGGCTCCAGGCAAGGGAGGGGGAAAGGAGCCAGGGGCGGGAGGAAGCGGCGGCGCGTCACTGTGATGCTGCGATCCTCACCCGCCCCTGGCTCCTTTCCCCTCCCTTGCTTGAGGAAAGAAGGGAGAGGGAAAGGAGCCAGGGGCGTGGTGAGGATCGCAGCGTCACAGTGATGCGTCATCGTTGTCCGCCCATGGCTCTCTTCTCCCACCCTTGGAAGGGAGGAGGAAGGGAGCCATGGGCGGGGAGAAGGACGACGCGTCACTGACGCTGTCATCGCTGCTCCCGCCCATGGCTCTCTTCTCCCACCCTTGGAAGGGAGGAGGAAGGGAGCCATGGGCGGGGAGAAGGACGACGCGTCACTGACGCCATCGCTGTCCCGCCCATGGCTCTCTTCTCCCACCCTTGGAAGGGAGGAGGAAGGAGCCATGGGCGGGGAGAAGGGACGACGCGTCACTGACGCGTCATCGCTTCGTCCCGCCCATGGCTCTCTTCTCCCACCCTTGGAAGGGAGGAGGAAGGGAGCCATGGGCGGGAGAGGGACGACGCGTCACTGACGCGTCATCGCTCATCCCGCCCATGGCTCCCTTCCTCCTCCCTTCCAAGGGTGGGAGAAGAGAGCCATGGGCGGGACGAAGCGATGACGCTGGTCAGTGACGCGTCCTTCTCCCCGCCCATGGCTCCCTTCCTCCTCCCTTCCAAGGGTGGGAGAAGAGAGCCATGGGCGGGACAGGACGACGCGTCACTGTGACGCTGCGATCCTCACCACGCCCCTGGCTCCTTTCCTCTCCTTTTTCCTCAAGCAAGGGAGAGGGAAAGGAGCCAGGGGCGTGGTGAGGATCGCAGCGTCACAGTGACGCGTCGCTGCTTCCTCCCGCCCCTGGCTCCTTTCCCCTCCCTTGCCTGGAGCCCTGGCGAAGAGGTGTGCGGAGGTGTGCCGCAGGTGTGCGCGGCACACCTCCGGTTGCGGCGGTGGCGGCGGAGACGAGGTACGTCTTATATACGGGGTATGGCTTATATAAGCCGACCCCAGACACCCCCGATACGTCTTACAATCGGGGGTGTCTTACTTTCGGGGAAACACGGTATCTGCTGTGATAGCTCTCTATAGACTATGTATCTTGACAAAGACAAAGAAAGGTGCAATCTGAATAGGAAAATAAAAGTAGTCCAAGTCATGCTACCTTTGCAAGAATCCTGCTCTTTGGCTCCTTGATATGTACGAAGGTTGGAACTTTAATAGTGGCAACACTGCTGTAAAGACGCCATGCAATGAAACCAAAGAATGTTGCATATACCACACATTAGTTACATACCTACCTTACCTCTGAGCAAAAAGACTTGCCCTTCCTACGTCATGTGCATTTGGAGTGACGCAAAGAACTGAGACTCGTATTACCTTGCGGTCAAAAGTAAGTATTGTCATTATGTTTTTGAAACAAAAACAGCCGAGTTGGATAAAGATGGAATGTACCAGAGGTTGTACAGCATGACAGTGTCATCAAGTTCTTCAAGAGGCTTGCAAGGTGGGTATCATTATGCTGGATGAGACTTGGGACAGATCGTAAAAGCTAGAACTAAAATGACAATCGAACAAATGGCGTAATTGCGAGTCACCACAAAGTTCAAAATTTTATCAAGAACCCCAGCAATGTGAAAATTATGGTGATTCTCATGTACGACTGTTATGGTGTCAACCTAATGCATACCATTCCTCCACATCAGACCGTCAATGTGCAGTATTACTGCTCATTTTTAGAACACCATCTCAGACCAGCTTTGAGAAAAAAATGGCAACACATTTTACAGAACGCCCCTATCATTTTGCATGACAATGCTTGTCCACATGTGACGCAAGCTGTGGCTGATTTGCTCGATCGATGGGGCTGGGAAGTGCTGTACCATCCACAATACTCCCCAGACTTAAGCCCTTGTGACTTTGACTTAATTCCTAAGATGAAGGAACCACTTCGTGGCATTCACTTCAGAACTGTTCCAGAGATTCTTGTGGCAGTAGACGGCTCCATTTGAACTATCAACAGAACAGGTGCTGCAACAGGTGTCCTCCGACTTCCACATCATTAGAAATTGGTTGTGCACATTGCTGGCGACTATATTGAAGGACTGTAAAACTTGGTGGCACATATCACTTTTGTATTATATGTAAATAAATAGTTGCAACTATTAAAGTTCCAACCCTCGTATGTGATACTCCCATTCTTATTCCTTTGAAAAGTATGATATCCCAGCTAGCACATAACTTACACAGATAAGCAAGGAGTCATCCATGAAGAGGATCATGTCTGTAGAATAATTATGGGCAAATCTGCCAGACAATAAGAACATGATTGATAGTCCATGATAATTTTGCTAACTTAGAGGCAAATTAATCATGATTAGTCATGATAGGGCTGAGTTAATGTGGGACATAATGTATGGCATAAATTGTCAGTCAAAGACATTACCCATTGTACATGATGAGAAAATACATTAAAGCATCTTGTCTGACTTCAGTAGGCAAAATTAACCAATATCTATAAACTTCCCCATGCATACTAGTTTTTTTTCCACCCACTCCCTCATTACACATGAGTTCTTCAAGAACATTTCCCTTTATCACCCAACAGTTTGAATGAATAGACAAGCAAACAGTGCACGATCACTTCTCGAAGGTCTCATCATAATTCCATCTACAGTATCATGAAGCTATTGAATTCTGACACTTGTATAGTTACTTCCTGGAACGATGGAAATGAAGTTCCTAATATGGAAAATAAATGGGTGACCCTTTATTTCAGTGTTTGTGCCAGACCATTACTTGCACCTTACTGTAAAATAGACAAACGATAAAAGCTACTGAATCATGTAATTATAGCTGAAATAGAATAAAAACAGGAAAAAGAACTGATCCTAGGGTCTTTACAGCTCAGCTATCTAGAAGATATTGTTAGTACGCTCACTGAATTCATTGAAAATGTAATGCAAAATGAACACAGATGAAGCTTCATAGGCACACTGCTGTTCAGAATTTCCAAGTAGTTTGAGTTTGTGCATGCATTATAATACAGTGGTAGCTTTAGGTCATCCCAAGACATGTTGCTACCTGAGGAAAAGCAACAAACACAATTTTTCCCTTTATTCCCAAGGCTATGGCATGTATGACCTGACCTGACCCCCACAATTTTTTGGTACCTGAGAAGTCAATCCAACAAGCTCCTCTGAAATGTCGTCATCAATACTGTTGTTGTTGATTATGATGATCATTACTGTCAAGTCAATTTAAACTTATGGTGATCCCATTAATGAGATACCCCCAAATCACTCTGCTCAGATCTTGTAAATTTGGATCTGAGGCTTTCTCGACTGAGTCTTTCCACTTGTATTTTAGTCTTCCTTTTTCCTATTGCATTCCTTTTTACCATGCAGCATACATCATGTCTTCTCAAGATGTGTCTACAGTGTAGCCGTCTTGTCTTCTAGGGGTAGTTCACAGTGTAGCTAGCTATCATGGCTTCCAGGGGTAGATTTGCTCTTACGCTCATTCATTTGATGAATGTGTGTGTGTGTGTGGGGGGGGGATCATATCATCCTGGCATTTAGTCCTGTAGAGTTATAAAGCACATATCAGTAGTTCCATTTGTCATTCCTTATCACATGTTGTTCTTTCTTGCATTTTCTCCTGAAATAATCTATTTTCAGATTTATCATACCAGCGAGTGCACTTCCATAAACCCCTCCATTTTTTTAAAAAAAGAAAACTTTGGGGGGAAAACTCTGTAGATATTGGCTTTTCCCCAAATCCCATCCTATGGAATGGAGACACTGATTCAAAGAGAAATCACTCCATTGCAGGAATCCGAGAATCTAGCAATACAAATAAGAAAGTCACAGATATTTTGAAAATGTCAGTATTTCGAGTGATTATATTAATTTTGGGATTTTGGGATTTTGGGAGAGAAATATCAATAATTTTGGGATTTTGGGAGAGAAATATCAATGCTTGGTAGGGGACCACCCACAGGAAAGCCCCTTACTTTCCATCACTGAAGCAATTCAACCTTTGACAGCTCCTAGCCAACATGTTTTTGGGTATTTTCTCCAGTTATATCCTGGTTCGTGAGTCCAGAAGACTATCTTTGACTGTCTTCCTTCCCCCTCCCTTGTTTTGGACCATTTCAGACGTTTCCCTAATGAAGCATAATGGAGCAAATAGGAAATTTCCCTGCATCATGGGAATGCTCCGTCATAAATTGTACCCTCAATGGAATTTAAGTACTTAGTAATGGAAGAGGATAGTGTGGCATAAAGTCTTATAGTCCTATTCTGATTTCTTAACAAGTACAAATCTTCTTCCTTTCAATGGCTACCACAACCTGCCCATTTCAGAGTCAATCCTGGAATACAGTTTGATGAGAAACAGAAAAAGGATTTAGTAACTTTTCTGGTCATTTTCTACACATGGAATTGCATGTAGGTTGAAGAGAATATGCATGTTGTTTGTTCAGAAACAAGGCTGTAGTTAAGTCATGTGATGCAACATGGGCGAGAGCTGCTAGAAATGCCTAGGATTTATTATGTGTTTTATATTGAATTAAGTTTTGACCATTTCATATTGGGGAACTTTTTACTGTTGTCACATTTTTGTGACCCTGACATTCTATGGCTTTTAATAGTGTTTTATCTCTTGTTTTAATGATGTTGTATCCCCCTCGAGCCGCAGAGAGAGGCAGGTAATGAATTCTCCATGATGATGATGACGATAATAATAATGTTGGCATCACAAAACGGTGGACCATGACTACACATGAGGTCAAGGCCCACAGTTTAAGAACCTTTGATCTAGTCTGTGATCTTTCTTGCAAATATTTAGTCTTCTTACTTTAAAAAGAAAGTCAGCTTATGCAAGTTTTGAGCTTTCAGGCTGAAGATTCCTGGAATATTTAAAGAAAGTGGCTTATCTTTTATAGCGAAAGATCTCTGAGTGCACAGGCATAGAGACTCAATCAAGATACTGTCACTTGTCATTACTTGCATTAATAACCTGTCATTCCTCCAACATGCTCAAGTCAACATATCTGGCCTCTCTCCTCCCTATATTTATAGATTTTTTAAGGATGAGATTAGAAGAACACTACCCAACTATGAGAGACTATACCTTGACCCAATTCTTGCTGCCACTTTTGCCACTCTGGTACCATTTTCCATTTTCAGTTTGTCATGTGTAAGTGCAGCACTACGTTAAACTGGCCACATTAATAACTGAGCTGAGCTGAACTTCGCAGTTCCCAACTGTTTTAAACTCATTTGCATCCACCACTAATTTCCATGATAATTCACATTAATTTTCAGCTCAGTAAGCACAGGATTTGTTTTCTTTCTTTCCTTTTTTTGGTACAGTTATTGCTTAGGCAGAAGAATTTAAATCTGTTCTGTGTTGCTTGCGCTTCCTATAATGTGAAAGCAGATGTCATTGTTACTCTGTCATACTGAAAAGCTGTGCTCGGTGGGGTTCCCGGTGCTTCAGTGAGCTAACAAAAGTTGACATGTCTTTATGAGAAATTATTTATTAGGAAAGATCTCTACTGTTCCATCCTGACAATGAAACCCGCCTGCTCTTTTTTTACTACCTCCCTCTTTCCAATGTCCATAAAGGCAAGCCGCATTTTTCAATGATCAATGCTGTGTTGTCATAAAGGCTGTCAAGTTACAGTTCTCAGTCATGGGCGAGTAGCTTGCAATCTTGTACAGAGACATATGGGTTTATGCCCTCTTTGTTATTTGTGCCAGTGAAAAGTACTCATTGCTCAAATGCAGCTATATGTGAATGATCCTTATCCCCTCTAATTTCATGTAAAGTTGCATCCATAGCATTTCAGCTTAGTATCAGCAATTACTGATCTTTAACGTTAGCCATTATGGAATGTACAGTCATGCACTGTGCTCATTTCTGCAGAAAGCATTACTAAAAGAGATAAGGAATACAGGAAGTTGTTGGAAGCAGGAATGAATATGAAATGAAGAAACCCAATAAATTGATATATGACAGAAAAGAAAATGCTTTCCCAATGTTTTCTGAAGCAGTTGGGCAGGCACAGTATTGTTCTCCATATGATTTGGAGGGTCATCCTTTGACCTCCTCTGGTTAATTCATCTTTTAAATTCCATCAGTGTAAATGGGATACAAAAGAAAAAGTGTGACATACATTGTTTGAAAATATTACTTGCTCCATTGTGAATTTGCATGGCTGTCATACACATTTGATGTCACTATGTGTTACTCTAAAATTATATATGAAGTTGGTTTAATAGCCTGTTTGAAGTGTGATTTGAGCCAGGAGACCAGGGTTTAAATCCCCGCTCAGGCATGGAAATCCAAGGAGGACCTTGGGCAAGTCATGCTCTCTCAGCCTCACACAAAGGCAATAGCAAACCTCTTATGAAAAAATCTTGCTGAAAAACCCATGTGATAGGTACGCCATAGGATTGCCATATATCTGAAATGACTTGAAGTCATAAAATAACAGTTGGTGTGGACTCTGGGTGACTGAGTCTATTATCGAGAAACCCTTCCTTCCAAAATAATAACTTGAATTACTTTTCTAAAGCATGTCATAAAATTGTGTGTGTATATATAACTTCTGCAGCTCCAAAGTCTCTCCATCTTAATGCTTTGAAATAGCACAAGTATCCCAATACCAGATTGAAACTCAGACCTTTTCAAAGAGGATTAAAACAATCATTTACCATGATTAGGATGCCGGGGGGGCAAGGAAATGTGTCATTAACCATGATGATCCTAACAAAAGAGTTTTGGTCACTGCTGGAGATTGTCTATGCTTGGGGACCAGGAAAATATGTTTTAGAAAATACACATGATTACACTCTCAATGGGCTCATGGAGATATGTATACTCTATATTCTATAATTTATATTAAAAGACTAGGATGTGCTGTCAGGGGAACGGACAAATATGATCCACCCAGAAGAACCTTAAAAATATGACATTGTGTTAGCGCTTGTGGAACTGTTGGTGCTTGTAAAACTGGTTCTATGTCCTGCTGAGAGAAAAGCCCCTTCAGGTAGGCGAAGCAAATATGAAAAAAAAAATCCAATTTAAAGATACAATAAGGGTCAGGCTTCTGAGGAGATCCAGGTGTTTAGAAATATCAGATACAAACTGTGTCTTAGTGAAGCCTATATTGTTCTGTCTGTTTTCCATTGAAATGTCTGCATTTACATAAGCCTCTTCACTGTCTCAGAGGCTGATTTATTTATTTATTTCCAACATTTCTACCCCGCTCTTCTCTACCCCCGAGGGGGGACTCAGAGCAGCCTAACAAAAGGCACAATTCGATGCCAACATAATAAATACAATATAAAACCAAAAACATACAGCATTAAAACACATTAAAATACAATTAACATTAACACATCATACACATTCTCTTACGTTAAAAACAGTATTTCATCCATAACAGGAGCATTGAGCCATATCCAACAACTTGCTGTTACAAACCCAGTCCAAAGTGCTGTATTGTGCTAATGTGCAAACGCTTGGTCCCACAGCCAAGATTTCACTTTTTTCCTGAATGCCAGGAGGGATGGTGTTGATCGTATGTTGCTTGGAAGTGCGTTCCACAGATGGGGAGCCACCACGAGAAGGCCCTCTCTCTCATCCCCAACAACTGCATTTGAGAAGTTGGCAGGAGCGAGAGCAGGGGCTCCCTGGATGATCTTACATTACGAGGTGGGACGTACAGGCTGATGCGTTCAGACAAGTACGCTGGGCAAGAACCATATAGAGCTTTAAAGGTCAAATCCAGCACTTTGAATTGAGCTCGGAAATGGACAGGCAGCCAGTGGAGCTGACACAACAGGGGGGTGGTATGCCCCCTGTATGTAGCTCCAGTTAGTAATCTGGCTGCCGCCCGTTGGACTGTTTGTAATTTCTGAACTGTCTTCAAAGGCAGCCCCACGTAGAGTGTGTTGCAGTAATCTATTCGGGATGTGACCAGAGCGTGGACGACCGTAGCCAGATCAGACTTCCCAAGGTATGGGCACAGCTGGCCACGAGTCTTAACTGTGCTAAAGCTCCCCTGGCCACTGCCGAGACCTGGGGTTCCAGGCTCAGCGATGAGTCCAGGATCACTCCCAAGCTGCGAGCCTGCATCTTCAGGGGGAGTGTAACCCCATCCAACACAGGCTGATTCCTTTTGTGTATTTATATAATCCCATCGTGGACTCTTTGCATTGCCTTTAACCATATGATTTGATTCACCTAGATGCACACTCTGAATGCCTCCAACGTCAAATGGACAAATGACAACTCTTCATTTTTCCTGCCAAGAGGGAGACTCCATCCACCTCTAACATCACAGGGAGTCTCCAGCCAACGAAGGGCAAGAGCCAATCAAGGGAGGGAGAGGGTCTTTTGAATGGCTGCCAAATAGGATAAAATGGCTTGCACTGTATTGCATAGTTATGTCTGATTGTTTTAGACCAAAGACTCTGTATCAGACATCCTTTCAGACCTGAAAGTAATAAACTTCCATTCCTGTTGCCTTCAAACCCAGTTTGCGTGTTAATCTGGTTTAAAAGTAGCAATGCGCTCTGGGCAACAGATCCACACCACTCCTTAAATGGTTAGCTGAATTTCAGCATCAAGCCAAAATCCATCCAATCTTGTGTTATTCAATAACTTGCTGAGTCCAATCTGATATCAAAATCCATTTGCGAACCTTAACTTTTCAAGTTTTTATCTTATACAGTTCCAGAGAAATGGTTACAGCATTTCCAACATCTATCACCTAAGATCTATCACTTCTCAAATAGAAGAACCAATCTTGATTTTGGAGAGATGCTAATCCCTGAGATCGAGCTATGGCCAGTTGGGATGACCATATAATCCATATTATCAAATCAGATAATCCACATTATCTGCTTTGAGCTGAATTATATGAGTCTACATTACCATATAATCCAGTTCAAAGCAGATAATCTGGATTGTATATGGCAGTATAGAAGAGGCTTGATTCAGCTAGAAATCCCTTAGCTATCTGAGAGAAAGAATGTACTTGCAAATACTTGTCTACATTACTTTTGTTTTACATGGAAATCTTTTCCAGCGTTCAAATATTTCCACTGAAAGAAATTAAAATGCTTTAAAAAACAAAACAAAACAGAAAGCATCTAATAAAAACTATCCATTTGGAAAGTGAACTGTCAGAGAAAATAATTGCAGATTCAACAAACAGGAAATGTCAGTTAAACTCAGAAAATGAATTTTCTATCTCCAGAAAAAAAATTTCCAATGTAGCCCTTCCTCCAATGGATTTGCCAAAGAGAAATTGTAGGGCTTGTCACTTACAAAACTGAACTTTGGCTGAGTAGCTGTTTTCAGGCAGTTAGCAATTAACACTCTGAACTCTAGTCTTTCCTTTGTTGGTATGAAATGCATTTGAAATCACTGAGGAGGGGGAAAGGGGTTGAAAGTTACTTTTGATGTCCCACCAAGTGACACAGTTCTGTTTTCCATCCTGCTCATCTCTTTCAAGTACATTAGCTTCAGATGTGCATCTGTCTGTGGATTACATTCAGTTCATTTTCTTTTTGTACCAGCATACACACTGTAACCCCCTAAAGCTTTACAGCGGAGTACTTTTTGAATTCATTTTGAGACATATTGTGTACATTAGGGAAATGCCCAAATTAAGACTGCAGTTGGAAATAAATATTAATCATACTCAGAGAAAACAGATCATGAAAACATATGGCTATAGATTACATCTTAGCAGAGACTTAAAAAAAAGAATTCAAGCCTAAGGCCCAGTACACAGCTTTGCACACAGAAATCCCTCTGAAATCAATGTATGGGACAATCCTATACATATTTACCTGGGATCAAACTGTGGACATGTGCATAGGATTGCTTTGTTAACTAATTTTTGGCCCACGTTTATGAGGATGCACTTCTCCCCCTCAAATATTTTTATTCATTCAATCAACAAAGAAAACAGTCACATCATACATACCCACATAGACCTTAACATACATTTGACATGAATAAAAGGAAACATGTCCCCCCTCCCTTCCCTCCCCCCACAACTAACACCACCCCCTACACACCAACATTTCCCCTAATGTCTTCCTAGTCCGTTTTGCAGAGGCCCCATATTTCTTTACGCCGTTACACAGGGGGAGCAGCCTTGCTTCCCCTTCCTGTGTAAAAAAGTAACAATAAAACATTATTTGTCCTTTACTATCGTAACTTCAAATATATGCAATTTTAAATCATATTATTTTATATTTCTTCGATTTTAGATAGTCAATATATTTATTCCAATCTGTTCTATTTTCTAGAGCCCTGTTTTGCGCTACTTTCTGCGTCAGCAGATCCATATTCATTATGTCATATACTTTTGTTAGCCAATCCTGATAGGTTGGCACTTCTTTGAGTTTCCAGAGTCTGGCCAGGCTTATCCTTGCTGCGGCCGCCAGGTAAAAGAAGATTTTATCATCATTTTTGTCTAACTCAAAATCAAATATTTCCAATAAAAAATACTCTGGTTTGAAATCAAATTTTTTCCCAAGATATCTTTTGTCCTCTTGAATATCTCCCACCAATATTTCTTTACCACCTTGCACTCCCACCACACATGAAAGTAGGTACCTACACTTGCTCCACATTTCCAGCACTTCGCATTCAGTTTGCCTTTACTGAACTTTGCGAGCTTTTCTGGTGTTAGGTACCACATGAGGATGCACTTCTAATCAGTATTCATTTGAGATGAATTTTAAAGAACATTTTCTTCCTACTTCACTAATCTTTCTTGCATTTCCCTAAATAAAATTGTCCTCTTTTCTAAGTCTCTAAGTCTCTATGAGGTTCAACTGAAATCCTGATGAGACTTAGGACCTTTATTGCGGTATCTACTAGGGCTAGTTGATCTAAGAAAAAATGTTTTGAAAATCATTTCGAATCTAATTGTAGCTGTTGTTTCGGATTATATGGACTTCTGAAAAATTTTCGGAAAATTTCAAAATTTGATTCGGAAATATTTCCGAAATTCCGAAGTCTTCAAAAATGGCACCTGCTTTCAAAAATGGGCAAAAAAAATCAGCAGAAGGGAGAGTCAGCTGTTAGCCACCAGCCAATGAGCAATCAGCAAGAAAATTCAGAAATGACATCCGAAATTCAGAATTCCAGATTTCGGAATTCCTATTGGGAGGGCTGCCTCGAAATTGCTTTAAAAGTCAGAAGTATGCAAAAAACTTCCGAAATGCAGGCATATCTGAAATTCTAGAACAGCCCTAGTATTTACCGCTACAAAGGAAGGGGCTGTCCAGACAACGTTCTGGACAGCCCTGAATTAATTCGCTACAAACCAGGAAAACCTTGGTTTGTAGGAAATTAATTTGATAATGGATTTATTCAGTGCCTTCTTGGAAGGCATGGGATAAATCCACTATTTCCGGATCTAGACTGCAGAACACTGCTGTCCAGATAGTATTCCCACAGTTTAGCCTGGTAAATAAGCCTGGTAAACTGTGGAAATACCCACCCCTCCCCCAAGCCCCTTAGAAAAGTAAGAAAATCTTACCTGGTATCCATAACAAGCCTCAGAGAGCTCTCGTGGTGCATAGAAATGATGCGCTAGGTGAGCGGGGGAGGGGGGAGTCTCTCCCCCCACTTTCCTGGCATGTCATTTCTACATTGAAATGGAGGCCACATAAGTTTTTATTACTTTTCTAAGGGGTCTGGTGGCTTGGGGGAGTCTCAGGCTAGTCCCGAGAGAACGTTTGGACACCCACCCCAGAAAGCGCATGCTGGGTGGGTGTGGACAGGGCCCAGGAAAATCCACACTTTTCAAAAATGGATTCTCCTGGGATAAAGGCCTGTCTGGATCCAGCCTTTGATCAGCTCCCTCGCTCCTGTTCTTCAGAAAGATGGTAAAGACCTAGCTGTGGGACCAAGCATTTGGGACAGTGCAATGAGTCAATAATAGGAAATCTATTCCGCTGACCAGAGCCAGCATGGTCTTGAAATGGTTTAAAACAGCTGATTTTAAAGTAGATGTAAGTGATTTTAATGTTTGTGTATATTTATAGTTTTATGTCCGGCATTAAATGTTTGCCATATATATGTTGTGCTCCGCCCTGGGTCCCCTGCGGGGTGAGAAGGGCAGAATATAAATGTTTCAAATAAATAAATAAATACATTCCTTTTGTTCTTCTTAGTGTCATCTTTAATACCATCCCATTTTATTGACGCCCTACACCACTGGAGAAATTATGCTATTTATTTTACTGTTTAGCTGGTATTAAACCACCTGGCATCCATTGAGAAGTAGCAGCCAATAATGAAAGGACCAAGGCAGTGACATCTTCGGCCCATCCCCTGTTTAGATATCAGTCAGCATGCCAACGTCTTAAATCAAGAAATAGTTTTTAAAATATCTACAGAGATACTTGCAGGAACACCTCAGCAAGCAAGAGTCCAAAAGTGGCAGGCTAAAACCCAGAACCTCAACTCATGGCTGATACCGGATGAGAGACTCCCCCCGGGCACACAGAAGACTGGGCAACTTGGAAGGTGCTCAACAGACTGTGCTCCGGCACCTCAAGATACAGAGCCAACTTTAAGAAATGGGGCCACAAAGTGGAGTCCACAACATGCGAGTCTGGAGAAACCACAGACCACCTATTACAATACAGCTACTGGTCAAAGGACATTTAGTATAATGTCAACTTTTAAAACTGTGTTTGTGTTTTGAAATACATTACAACTGTACCTTCAGTTTGCTTCTGATACAATAAATAAATAATTTTATTGACTATAGCAACACATTTCCTTTCTGTCTTCTCCAGCTTGTTTATTTTTTGACTCATATCTGTGAGATCAAGGCTGCCTTCTCTCTTTCTTTTTCTCCCTGCTTAGAAAGGTGTATGCGTGTGGAAAGCTGAACTTTTGATACTGACCTTTGTAGCCACATATTATCTGTTTACTTTTGACACAATTCTTTTCAAAAACTTTGTTGCATATAGACGATGACTTCTTTCTTTATTTCTTTCATTTTACTTCTTTGGGGGTGGGAGTGAGTATGCATTTGTATAGCAGAAATGTAGAAAAAGATAGTTTTGTATATATACCACAAAAGATCGGGAGTGCCAGAGGCACATGTGTTCAACAATACAAAACTTTTGAGTAACGGTTTTTAAGTGCTCTACTGAATCTATGATCTGATTACATGAAATCCTTCCTATATTCATAGGCTTTCATGCATGGCCACAAATTGTGAATTGCTGTAAAACTGACTTCTACTTATAGAGACATCATAAATGACTGGATGGCTGCGTGCTAGCCGGCTGAAGGCGAATCCGTCGAAGATGGAGATCTTGTGGCCTGGTCGGCCTGGACTGGATGAGTGCCGGTTGCCTACCCTGGATGGCGAGCGATTAAGCCCGTCACCCGTTGTTAAGAGCCTGGGTATCCAACTGGACCTCCTGCTGACCATGGAGACTCATGTCTCCATGGCCAGCAGGTCGGCATTCTTTCACCTACGACAGGCTAGGCGACTGGCACCCTACCTTTCCAGGGGCGACCTGGCCATGGTGATCTAAGCGACGGTCATCTCGAGGCTGGACTACTGTAACGCCCTCTATGTTGGTCTTCCCTTGTTGACAATCCAGAAACTCAAGCTTGTGCAAAATGCCGCGGCTCGCTTGCTGGCGGGAGCGTCAGTGAAGGAGCACATTACGCCCATCCTTCGGCAATTGCACTGGCTTCCCATCGAGTACCGAATTGCCTTCAAGGTGTTGGTTTTTACCTTTAAGGCATTACATGGCCTAGGCCCTGCGTACCTGAGGGACCGCCTTGCCCCGTATATTCCCCCGAGATCACTACGTTCGGAGGAACTGAATTTGCTCCTGGTGCCATCAATCCGCTCCTGCCACTTATCGACAACCAGGCAAAGAGCCTTCTCTGTGGCAGCCCCGGTGTTGTGGAACTCCCTCCCAGATGACACCCGGGCCATCCCAGAGCTCATCCCGTTTCGCAGGGCCTGTAAGACCGCCCTTTTCAGACTAGCCTTTAACTAGGCAATCTAGCCTGGTGTAATTCCCTTATGTAAGCGATACCTCTGGTCCAAGGAAATGCTATTGTGTTTTATCTTGTGCCTCGGGATGTGACGCGTTCTTTTATGTTTTATGTTTTATTGTATGGCTACATAGTTGATACATGTTGGCCTATTTTATATGTTGTTATCCACCCCGAGCCTGCAGGGAGGAGTGGACTACAAGACCGAACAATAAATAAATAAATAAATAAATAAATGAGAGACCTCCAAATCATGCTATCAGCAGCAGTCCTGCTCAGGTCACATGGATTCAGAGCCATGGATTACTTAAGTTTTTAAGAACATAAGAAGAGCCATGCTGAATCGGGCCTCAGCCCATCTAGTCCAGCATTCTGTGTCACACAGTGGCCCACTAGTTGTACACAGGGATCTCTAGCAGAAAGGAGGGCAAAACCCTCACCTGCTCCCGACCCCCACAACCAGTACCCGGGGAAATCCTGCCTGCCTCCATCAACACAGAGGTGGCACTTGGATGTCCATTTCAGTAGCTACTGATTCCCTTGGTATCCATGAATCTGTCTAATCCTGCCTTGAAGCTGTCCAGGCTGACCGCTGTCACAACCTCCTCTGGAAGTGAGTTCCATAACCCAATGACCCTCTGGGTGAAGAAATATTTCCTTTATTAGTCCTAACTTTCCTACCTTGGAGCTTTAGGGAGTGCCCCTAGTCCTAGTGTTGTGTGACAGAGAATTTTTTTCTCAATTCACCCTTTCTATCCGTGCATGATTTTATACACTTGATCAAGTCACCTCTTAAACGCGCCGTCTTTCAAGGCTGAAAAGACCAAGGCGTTGCAACCTGATTTCGTAAGGAGCTGCTCCGTCCCTTGGATCATTCTTGTTGCCCTTTTCTGTACCTTTTCCAGTTCCGTTATATCCTTCTTGAGATGCGGTGACCAGAATTGTACACAGTACTCCAGATGTGGCCTCACCATAGATTTGTAGAGAGGCAATACAACATTTGACGACCTATTTTCGATTCCCTTCCTGATCATGCCAAGCATAGAATTTGCTTTTTTACTGCTGCTGCGCACTGGGTTGACATCTTCATTGAGCTGTCCACCAAAACCCCAAGATCCCTTTCCTGGTTTGTCTCGGAAAGCTTTGACCCCATCAATTTGTAGGTGTAGTTGGGGTTCTTTGCCCCGATGTGCATGACTTTACACTTGTTTAGGTTAAAATGCATTTGCCACTTTGTTGCCCATTCACTCAATTTCGAGAGATCTTTCTGGAGCTCTTTACAATCAGTTTCATTTTTAACTACCCTGAACAATTTAGTGTCGTCTGCAAACTTTGCTACCTCAGAATTTACTCCTACATCCAGGTCATTAATGAATAAATTAAAAAGTAACGGACCCAAAACTGAACCTTGGGGTACGCCACTTCTCACCTCTTTCCACCCAGAGAAATGTCCGTTTATTACCACCCTACATTTTTCCTTCTGTAATGTAGCCCCCAGTGGCGTAATGGGTTAAACCCTTGTTCTGGCCGGACTGCGGACTGAAAGGTTCGCAGTTTGAATCAGCGAGATAGGTTGAGCTCCCGTCTGTCAGCTCCAGTTTCTCATGTGGGGACATGAGAGAAGCCTCCCACAGGATGGTAAAACATCTGGGCATCCCTTGGGTAAGGTCCTTGCAGACGGCCAATTCTCTCACACCAGAAGTGACTTTATTTATATTCCACCCTTCTCACTCCAAAGGGGACTCAGGGCGAATCACCATACACATACAGTCAATGGCAACAACACAAGGACCTCAACAAGAAAAACAATATTAAGAGGAAAAGAAAACCAAAAGCAATGCCGTTTTTTGGACGGGACAATGACAGACAGAACACAAAGGGGGTATATTGTGTTGGTTTGACATCCATCCAGTTGAACATCCAACTTGTTGGTGCCTTTGGAAGTTGCCAGCCACAGGGGGCACTGTTGCTCTATCATCTATGATGAAGAGCCATCAGGACTTCCTCTTTCCTTTTGGTCTTTGGCATTCGTTGATCTTTTTCTTTATGGTGTCATAAAATACTCCCCTGCATTAACGGTACCTAATTTCTCTTATCATAGCTGTAAGCTTTTTTTGAACTGCTTAAGTAAACCGTAAGCAGGGTTTACCATTGCTTACCATTCCAGCTTTTTCCAGCTTCATGAGGGTATGCTCGATTCTGACCACAGGGGGAGCTGCCGCCTCACCGTCCACTTGTGACACCAAGTCCTTTGATGGAGTACTTCCTCATTCTTCTGCACACTGCCGGAAGGTTTTTATGGTGTTGTAAATTAGTTAAATTAGCCTCCCCTCATAAAGTGTTGCCTACATTTTCTACTTGACATATGCAACTGTCTTTCGGGCTGCATAGGTCAATAGCAAGCTAGACTATTAGTGGCCAGGAGCTCACTCTGACCCGGGATGGCTTCAAACTCATGACCTCTCGCTCAGTAGTGATTTAATGCAGCTGGCTACTAACTAGCTGTGCCACAGCCTGGTCCTAAAACATCAATTAAAACCACACCATCCAAAAAATAATCCAGGGCCATTCTATTTGTCAATCACATTGATTCATGGTCACTTATTGCTCTGCTCCAATTACTTGTGAAAAGCTTGGTCCCAAAGCCATGTCTTAAGTTTTTTTTTCTTGAAGGTCAGGAGAGAAGGGGCTAATCAGATGAACTACTTGTAGTAAATCAACCTGTGCATGGCACCACATGGACAAACCCATTGCAAGCTCGTCAATAAAAAGATCTCTACTCTTGCTTTATGAGTTGTAAATATGTGCCTTTTCTTTTAAAAAAAGAGAAATAAAATGTATCTTTTCCTCTCACCCACCCTTTCTTTTTGAAACAAATCTGTCATTTATCTGTTCCTTTCTCTATTTTAGGATGAATAACTGCATGACAGGCAGACACCAATATTATTTGCCCCAACACCGTTCCCTTACATGTCACATCATTGTGTTTGGGTCATTTGGGTAAATGTCTGGATATTTTAAAATGTATTGCAGGGTAGGGATTTTATGAATGTTCCAAGCTATTGAGGAAAAAAGGTTGTTATATTTATAAGTGCCAAGAAACCCTGATGTGAAGATTATGGGACTTGATAGTTTGGAACAACATGTGGTTGTTTTGTGTCGAGTAACAGCATTTCCTCTGTGAAAAATGCCACATGCAAATTTTGTGTGGAATAATCCCAAAGTGTGAATACTCTATGAAGACTGCACAGAGTTCAACAGCATTCTCAAAGTGAGAAGAAAATGATTAAAATCACGTATTGCTTCTTTCAAGAAAATTCTCAGAGTGACATCCCTAGTAGTGGTGTTGGGGATGGAAGATGTAACTACTTCATTAATGATCAGTTTTGGGTGGGAGGGGGGCTTTGGGGAGGGGCTTTTAGATGAAAATCAGCACAGGGATATTATATATATATATATATATATATATATATAGAGAGAGAGAGAGAGAGAGAGAGAGAGAGAGAGAGAGAAAGAGAGAAAGAGAGAGGCAAAAAATAGAAAGTTCCACCTTTCCTAATCCAATTGATAGACAAATAAATAGATGACAGATACACGCACGCACACACACACACACATTAGGGCTGTTGTACAATTTCGGATATGCCCATATTTTGAAAGTTTTTTTGGATACTTCCGACTTTTTAAGGCAATTTTGAGAGCAGCTCTCCCAACAGGAATTCTGAAAAAATTCTGATAAATTTCAAAATTCCGAATTCCGAATTTCAGATGTCATTTCCAAATTTTCTTGCTGATTGCTCATTGGCTGATGGCTAAGAGCTGACTCTCCCTTCTGCTGATTTTTTTTGCCCATTTTTGAAAGCAGACGCCATTTTTGAAGACTTCGGAAAACTTCCAAATTTCAGAAATACTTCCGAGTCAATTTCGAAATTCATCAGCATTTTTTCGGAAGTCTAAATAATCCGAAACGCAATCTATGACTACATCCGAAACAAGTTTTGAAACTTGGGGGGGGGGGGGGGGTCAAACAGCCCTAATATATATATGCCTTCATATACTATTTAATATTCTCATAAGCTGTTTGCACCTAGAAAATTGTTTCTGTTTTCTTTTGTTGACTTCTGTGGCTATCACAAGTAATAAAAATGTAAATAAGTATATAGTATTATCAACTTTCTCAGTCAAGTGGCTTGTAAACTAGGCTGATCAACAATAGATTAAATTACAGTTGAAACCTTCAAGTCTGTCACTTCAAGGTCTACCAAGACAGAAAAACAAACGCAGCCAAGTATTTTCAGTTTCTGCCCTCCTATTTTCACCATTCAATTTAATCTGAATGTTAACAGTTTTCATTGTCTTGTTTCAGTCATTAAACCCTCTGCTATTTTCTATTTCCCTCCCTAAGAACAGATAAAAAAGTTTCACTGATTTATAAAAAGCCTACATTACTCTGAAATGATGAATATGTGCTTTTTGCACCTAAAGAGAGCTGTAATATATTTAATTTCTAACAGTTTGTAGAAGCCGACAACTTTAATTCTGTCCTTCAATGCCCTAGGCAGTGGGCTGAAAGGGTTTATGAAAAAGAAAATGGTGTTTGAAGAATATCTGTCAATTCTGGGGACACATGAATGACTAGCTTAAGGGAAAGGATAGGTGGCTTCATTAGTTATTTCCAAATGTATTCGCAACCAGTATTATTCCATTGTACCTTCTCAAATACTCTAAAATATAATTCACATACGCAAATATAAATCAGTAATATTAATAAAAAAGTAGAATAATGCTGGATTTCGACTCAATTTTTAAATAGTTTGATTTTCTCTTGTTTGCTTTTAATCATTGCTATGCATAGTAGCTGGTGGCTTCCATGTCAGTGGGATGGTGAATCCACTCCATGTTGAAATATGGACTTTAATGGAGGTATCCAAGTTGCTAAGTCTTCCTCACCAAAGAGACATCAATGTAGGACTATCACACCAACCTGGTCTTCCACTACAGTAGCATTATCAAACCATATATAACAAGAACTGATGGATGAGCACTCTTTCAATCTGAGTTTTAATCTGAGTTTTATGTTGTTGTTTACAGGCTCATGTGTTCTATTCAATTGTATTTTACATTTTGTTTATTTTATGTTCTGCTTTTTAGACAACTTGTGCTTTGTGTAAGCTGCCCCGAGTCCCTTCGGGGAGATAGTGGTGGGATATAAGAATAAAGTTATTTATTATATTTATATTATTTATATATTTTCATAGATAATTGATACATACCACATTGAACACCTTTGATATCATACCTCTCCTCAGTAGTGCAACTGCATCAATTTGCCATTCCGTGGTCTTGCAATCATATTTCCGCACACCTTCATGCACTTCAGTCAATACCCAAAAGGGGCAAATATAAATTTCAAAAATAAAATAAAACAGGCATATTAGGAATAGTGAGGAGGGGGAGAGGAGGATCACATAGTGTGACATCACTTTGTTGCTGGTACAAAGGCACGGAAAAGATCCATCGCATGAAGGTATGGCCCAACTTTGATTGTGGATAACGTGATTTTATAACTGTTATGTGGTGTTGTTTATGTTTTAATTGCTTTAAACCTCATTTAGATTTTTAATTAAATGTTATTTACTTGTTGAATTGTTTAAGGCATACAATTTTGCCTTTGCTGTAGGACGCCTTGAGTCCCCTTCGGGGTCGAGAAGGGCGGGATATAAATATAGTAAATAAATAATAAATAGGGTAGATAAAGGGACTGTTTTGGGATTGGGAGCTATTGATGAGTGGTGACTTGTTGAAGTAGTTTTGAAGGTGGGCTCCATTATTAACTGTCTATAGATTTACTAAGTATAGACAACAGTCCCACTAATAGAACTGTTCCAGCTTTGTGAGTGTCCTGCTATATTCTGTCTCATTCAAGATGGATTTCCTGGGAAATTTTCTGTTCTTATTGCAGTGATCTAATTTTACTTGTACAGATTCATCTTTCTCTTAAGAGAAAGAGCAAAGCTGAATGAATTAAAATGTTTAATTATGCTACCAATGAAAAAGAAACATGCTAAAGAAACCACCTCTAAAAGTCAGACCACTGCAACAATCAAAGAAAAACTGCAAAAGATCCAACCGTGGCTATCCATAAACCCTGGAATATATTGGGGGTCAAGGCCTACTTCCAAATACAGTAGGAGTATCTAGCCACCTGCCTGAATAATTTGACAAAAATTACCAAGGCTCCAATTTAGTTGATCCTTTTCACAAATTCTCAGTTAGGAATCTACTAAATAATCAAATATTAAGAAATATTGACTTCCGGCCCGGCGAAGATGGCGGCAGGATGGGCACTTTGAGGGCTCCTTGAAGTGCCGCCTGCTCTTCTGGCCGGGGGGCGATCTACGCCCTCCCTCCCAGCGGACAGTGAGGTCCGGAGGGAGCGCAAAGCCGACAGGAGGGATCTGGTGGCCCCAGAGGTCTCCCCCTCCCCAAGAGGAGGAGATTGAGCGGGCCCGGATCTCGACCAGAGCGGCGAGCGAGCCGGGGAGCAGGGAGCGGGCGGCGACCCGCACTTACTGCTGGCCCAGCCAGGCCTTCCCCCCCAAGCTAAGGGCAGGAGGAGAAGAGGATTATACCGGCCGTGAGCGCGGGGGCCAGCGACGGCGCGGCCGGCAGGAGCGTCACCGCCGGTGGCGCGAAGAAGGGAAGAGGAAGCGGGGAGGCTGGAGGGGAAGCCGGGGGCGCCGCGAACAACACCCGTGCTCAGGGGATCGCCCCCCCCCCAACAAGGGGAAAAAAAGAGGAAAAGAGAGGTGCGTGGAGCCAATCCGACCAGGGGATGCGGAGGAGGGGACGGGGGAGCCCAGCAGACCCAGGGAGAGGAGATTGACAGCGAGCGCAAGATGGCGGATGGGAACTAAGAAGGGGAAGAAGAAGGAAGGTCTGGCGGGAGCGCCATTTTGAAAAGCCCCCCCCTCTCCCCTCAAGGTTTCAGGAGGCTTCTCTACAGAAGCCCCCTGTTTACACTCCAACTACCAGGAGGTAGGGGAGGCATAACTAAAACAACACTGGGCCTAAAAGGAGAAGGCAAAAGGAGACCAAAGTCAGAAAGGAGAAGTGAAGGCGGGATCAGGCTAAATAAATGAACAACTGACCAAATAAGCAAATAATAAATAAGCAAAAAATGAATACCCCAAGAGCAAAAGAGCCGAGGATGGGACAGGAAGAGGGGCCAGTAGAGGAGACTATAACTCTGGGGGATGTCCTTGCAGAGTTGCGAAAGATAGGGGAGGCTCAAGACGGATTCCTACGGAGGATGAATGACATGATGTCCCAGCAGGAAGAACAAATGGGTGCGAACCGGGAACACTCCCTACAAACAAGAACGGAACCAAATGAAGAGGCGCTCCCCACAGGGCCAGGGCTGCCGATCCTCTACGAGGATGGAGAAGATGCTCCCCGGGCCAAGGGAGAGAACACGACAATATGTGAAGGTGGGGAGAAGAAAGGGAAGGAGAACGTAAAGCCGCGGGCAGGAGCAGAGAAAAGAGGACTCCACCCCAGAAGTAGGGAAATAGTAGCACTGGATCCTGTCGAAGGGCCCTAACACCTCTGCTCCCCAAAAAAGAGAAGGGGGGAAACATCAGGAGGCAGCTGCAACACCCAAAAGCCCCAGCCGGGATGCAGAAAAGAAGGACGGCAAAAAGTATGGGACGCAACCCAATAGGAAGAGAAGCTGGACGGGAACAACCCAGCATGGAAGAAAGAAGAGCCTGAAGAAAAACCGCCCTTACTCGCTTGAGGCGTACTTCAGGCCTACGAGATGTGGCATCCTGGGGATGGCTACGGAAGGCCTCGAATCGCCTAGGGAGAACGGTTAGAGTGGAGGCTGAAGGGGCACAGGCCCGGCTACGTGGGAGGACAGGGAACGGACAATGGCCACCAAATGCTGGAAAGATTTTGAAGGCTAAAGGGGGAAAAAACAAAAACAAAAAAGAAAAAGAAAAACAAAATAAAACAACGAAGAGGGGGAAATCTAAAAGCAACAGATTGCTCTTAGATACAGAGGGGCAAGAGACCCCGTTTCGGAAAGAAGGAGAAAAAAGAGCCTAAAAAGAAGACCTGTAAAAAAGAAATGTCCAGCTCAACAAGGAGGGAAACTGCAAGTGAACAACAAAGAACACCCACGAACAAGGACCCTAGAAGGAAGGAAGCTACCTCGGTTTTTATCTCTTCCCACCACCATTGCCCATCACTAGCCCTCCCAGAACCCGGATCATACAGCCACCTTCATCGCCCCTAACCCGTCCCCCTCTCCACACACCCCCGTCCCTGGTCACCGACCCCCCCCAGCATCATCCCCCTTCCCCCCTCCCACTCCCTCTACCCCCCTCTCCCATCACCACTCTCAGCCTCTCCTTTTTTCCCCTACTGTCCTGTACCTGAGACTGTTCCCCCACTTTCAATGTTTGTTTATGGAAAACCCCAATAAATATATATATATATATTTAAAAAGAAATATTAAATCAGTTATCATTGGCACCCCCACTCCAGGAATAATCAAGACTGCCTACAACCCTTCCCATGTACTGTATATTTACTGAGGATCGACTACACAGAACATAAGAGCAGTGCTGAGTATATATTCTGCTTGCAAGAAGCTACATCTGCAATTTTTTCAGTGAGAAAACAATGAGAACAATGATTTGCCCTCTCTCTACAAGTACTAGTAAACAAGCAAAATGAATAACAGCTGCCTCGCTAATGTTGCGCCCTTCCACCTTGTTTTTTTTATTTAAAAAAAGTTTCCAGGGGTAGCAAAACAAAGAAAATTCCTTTCCACCAGTCAAAATTGATCAGTCAAAGTTAACTTCAATCTTCAAAGATAGATGGGCAACAATGCTGATCTATTCCATCTGGCCAGTTGTTCAGCAAGGTGTTAGCTGTCTGTGAGATTTTAGATACCTTGGGTCAAGCCCGTAGCCTGGATTTTGATTGGGGGGTAAGTTTGATTTGGGGAGGAGTCTGAGTGAGAGAGGATCTACCCTAGCAAACCGTTTGTATCATTATCCCAATACCCCCATGCATATGGGATATATTGAACATGGTGATCACATCATAATATAAATAAACATAACAGTTTAAATAATGTACCAGTAAGGCCTTCTTGCGGACCACCCTGAGAATTTCAGGGGGGGGGGTCTGAAGCCCCTCAACCCCCCTCCCCCTGGCTACGGGCCTGCCTTGGGTTGAAACTGATGCTATATTGAAAACTTATTATTTGGTTACAATCCTTTTTTTCTCACAATTACTGAATATGCATTTGCAAATATATTATCTCTAGCTTTGGGGGCCTGCACTTTTCAAAATTTTCCATGCAGTTCTCAAAATTCCCAAACCTGTGATAATAGCTTAAACACACAGCTGAGAATTTCAGCCAAACTGAGCAGCCATGTAATCACCCAGAACAACAGTGTCTGTTCAAGCTCCAGCTTCCCTGCTGTAATGTTCAACAGCCCAATCACATTCAACCCAGTTCCAAACCTCTCTGTTTCATATTCCGCACACTGCCTCCTACCCAGCCAGGCCACTTCAGTTTGTGTTCAATGGGATTTGAAAAACCACAAGTAACTATGCTGCATCCCAAGTGGAAAATTCTCAAAACACACACAAAGAAACTATCATATGTTCTCAAATGTCTCCCTAGGTCTGCCTGTGACATCAGTTTCACCTCATCTGCTTCATCTGAAGCCTGTAAGAGAATTCCAGAATTATTTATTAACATAGAGGTTTATATCTCTTCCTAACTGCTGAAGCTTCAAGGCAGCAAAGCTTTCAGGCAATGCTAGACATTGGAAGGAAAAGAAAGCATTGTGAAAACAGCAAAAACAAATTAAGAACAACTGTGGCTGGATCCACATTGCCATATAATCCAGTTTCTGAATCCAGATTATCTGATTTGAACTGGATTATATGAATCCACACTGCATATATTTCAGTTCAAAGTGGATATGAATCCACACTGCATATATTTCAGTTCAACGTGGATAATCTGGATTCAGAAACTGGATTATATGGCAGTGTAGATGGGGCCTGTGAGACTCACTCATGGTTCATTCACACTGGGTAGGTGAGCCTGGTGTAAATTTTGTCTGGAGCAGCCTTGGATCCAGCACATTGTCCACATTGTCTGGAAATCAACCCCACTAACTATCATCTCTGCTGTGTTGCCGTCACTGCTGCTCTCAGCTGGCTATGGGGCTTCATCTGAGTGCCTGGACACTGCAATCACAACAGAACACCCAGGCAATCATCAAGAAAAATGATTGGCAAAAGTATCATAGCTGGGACCCAATGCCGAGACAGTGCAGTGAGCGAGAGAGGTAGGTGCAACAGAGTCATGGCAAGATAGTTCACCAGAAAGGGGGCAGAAAGGGGGAGGAGAGAAACAGCCAAGCATAGTGCTTAAGGCTATCCGGATATTGTATGCAAACACATTCAAATACGTAATGTCTTTGCTTCTCTAATTCTGACCCACGTCATGCAACTAGCATTGGGTCCCAGCTATCATACTTTTGCCCCCTTCTTTCTTGTGGTGGATGGCTCATTCTGACATCATAAATGTGACAGGTGTCAACTAGGCTCTTGGATGGGGCTCCCTGGTTGTCTAGGAGCAGTGGCAGGGACAATTTGAACATGAGCCCTTTCCCTGAGCTGACCAGCACATTGAAAGGATGGAGGTGGCGTTCAATAGAGAAGTTACAGGGTGGGGCAATGAGGGATACCTTCCTGGGAATTTTTAAAGGAGATTTTATTTCTAGAAAGAAAAATAAATTCCTAAAAATCAGGGGATGACCCAAACATTACGAAGCTTGGTGGTCCAGCAGTGGTAGATGTGTCCTCCAAGTGTGGCCATTTTCATCCCAATAGCCCTAAAAATGACAGGAAGGAGAGCCCATGAAGCCCCTCCATTGCTGCCAACGGGCCGGATTGAGCCGCCTTTTCTGGCTGCAAACTGAAAACACCCATTCGAGCACTTGCCCGTTTTTTGGGCAGGCGCAAAAATGGATCCGCGGGTCCTCAGGAATCCAGAAAGCAGAAATGGCTCGAGATTCAGCCAAAATGAACAAGCCTAATGAGTAGCATGTAACCACTCTTCTCTATTCATCCATCCTATACTTGATCTGGCTCTACTGTAAATATTTAAAATCATGTAAAATACTGAAGTTTTCCCTGTAAATAACCACCCAAAATAACAAGCAGTCAGTACTGAGTGCTCCCATAAATGAGCACACAAATCATTTAAAATGTTGACTGTAAGACAGTTATCTTCTAGCATGTCAATCTTGCTCTAAAACGTCATACTAAACTGTAGGTGGTTTGATCATTGCTGTGCATAAACGGTATTGTAATATGTGTGTATATTTATGTTTCCAGAAATAAAAGGCATTTCAACCATCTTTCTGAAAAGTTTCATGATTTACCCATATCCTGTTGTAATAATATGCCAGAGGAATTGTTAGCAATCAAATGTTTATTATTTAAAGTCCAGAAGCAAGACTGAGCTTGGGGAGAATTCCTATAGTGCAGGAAAGAAACTATCTTCCTTGCAGATTATTACATTATTGGGAACTATTTTCAAAACTTTATGATGCAGATGTGCAAGCTTGAAAGTGTTGACAGTCACCGGGAAGCATTTGACAACATTATAGAGCAATCAGGTTTTGTGTAATCACTTTATCTTCTATTTCATGAAGAAATGTGCTGTTTGATGTAGTCTATGTTCTAATAGTTCCTATCTTAGATTTGCACAGTTTCCTTTTGTATGGAAATGATAGTACCTTATTAAGTAGAATGAAACTTCAGTTTTATACATGCCTGATCAAAAATAATCTTTTAATCTGTGGGCCCTTCCACAAAACCATATATCCCATAATATCAAGGCAGAAAATCCCACAATATCTGCTTTGAACTGAGTTATTTGAATCCACAATTAGATAATGTGGGATTTTCTGCCTTGATATTCTGGGATATAGGGCTGTGTGGAAGGGCCCTATATTGAACCATTAACTTTTTTGGACTTACCCATATATAAGTGAGTGTAGTTTCATGCCTTGAGGTGCTTCGTGTTCCTTCAAATGAGTGATGGATTGATTAACAACACAGTCATATGATGGGGCAAAAATCCCTGCAAATACGTAAATGTTGGAATAGAGGAGATGTACTATTTTATTTACCCCACATATGATTGTACAATTAATTATAGTTTCCAGAAGGGTTCTCATGTATTTTCAGGGAGATTTATTACTACTGCATGAAGCCTGTAAGGGTGTGGTCTTGGATGCTGAACTCTAAATAGTAAAAATTCTGCTCTTGGTAGCAGTAGCAGCTTTTTGAACATCTAAGGGCCCTTCCACACATTTATTTATTTACTTTATTTATATTCCACTCTTCTCACCCCGAAGGGGACTCAGAGCGGATTACAGGTACACATACTTAGCAGACAATCCCTGCCGTTTCCACATACACAACATATTGATGAACAGAGGCAAACTCTGGCCACCAGGAGGAGCTGACACACTCCTAATCTCTCAGCGTTCCCAGCATCCCTTGTTGTTCCTTCCGCATTCCTCAGCGTTCCTGGAGTTCTTTAATGGCCTCATAATTCAGTCAAAATCAGCCATATAACCCAGAATATCAAGGCAGATAATCCACAATATCTGCTTTGAATGAGTCCACACTGCCATATAATCCAGTTCAATGTGGATTTCATACCACTGTGTGGAAGAGACCCGAGTTTTACCAAATCCAAATGGAGCTTTATAGTGGGCACATTAGCATGTCTGTATCAGATTATTGTGCTGTTGCTACAAGACATCATATTAAGACATCAGCTGTTGGCAGAGTCTTTTGTCAATGTAAAATATTCAAGGAAGAAGAGACAGATCCTAATTAGGTGATGAGAACAAGCAACTGGGAAGGACTTTTGCCTTCATTCGTCCTTATTAACTTTATAGATGCAGCTGTCTGGCTACTGTTAGAAATATAATACTGATGAAAATTAGGCTGAAATGGAAGAGAGGCATTACATGAACATTTTCATGGATGTTAAGAGGTCATGCCCCATTTTTGAGAATTGCTTCAACAAAAGATAAAAGGGCCTAACTTGTTCAGGAAGCAATGTTATTAATATGATTTACATGCCCAAAGACCCCAATAGGCCAAGATCATTGATATGAACACGGCAAAAATCCTGCAATCTAAAATCAACTTTGTTGGCCTCAATACTTTATTATTTTTTCCTGACATTTATAATGAGATCCCTGACTCAATGCCAAATGGCACCATTTATCCTTTTCTTCGGGAGGCAATTATCTAGGGAAGATCCTGTAGGCTGGGTGCAGATAGACAGGAATAAATCTATTAAATCCCTGGAAAGGTCCATTTTGGGCACAAACAATGCAATGAATGAACATTTGATGAAGCCCCAGATTGGTTAGCTTTGTGTTGCAATCCTATCAATAATAACCTAGATGTAAATCCTACTAAAGTCATAGCAACCCTATTATGCAGGATTGGGTGGTGATGTTGGTCTAGTATAGTAGGACACTTTATATTCTCAACTGCCAAGCTTAAATATGCTTGAACTATAATGTTCCAGCCTGGGTTACAGTAGCTGTAAGACTAATTTCAGACGTTCTTCAACAATAATTAGGCTCTCTGTACAATGGAAAATATACATTAGGGAGCACTGCTGCAGGAGACAACTTACAGTAATAAGGACTTCATTCTGTGATTTCATGAAGGCACTCGGATACTGTTCCCAATTTGGTCTTTGCTTTATAAGTCATTAAAGCAATTTTAAAACCAATTCACAACAAGAACGTGCTGGTGTTTAATATTCTCCAAGTGGGAGGCATGGATTGAATACATTTTATCGGAAACTGCAATTTTAATGCTAGCATGGATTTACTACAGATTGAGGTGTGTACAGAGGGTCATTTTTTTTCAACAGAAAACATAAAACACAATTTTAATCAGCCTCTGCATTGTCTCTAATTTTATATGGCACTTGCTGGGAAAGTTCAGTGGCAATAAAGAGCAGTGCTCACAGTAAAAGCGATATGAACAAAATATGTTCCTCTGGGTTTTTTCTGGAAGTAGGTGGTGGCAAAGTGAGGAAAAAATGATGGGATGGGTCTTTCACAATGATATTTCACTTTAAACTATTTTATCAAATCAATAAAACATGTACAGACATATGCAACATAGATGGTTTGATGCACCTGAGCTAGAATAGATGCTTGTATCTGTGGAGTTTCATTACTGAAAAGAGCTGTCTAAAGCAGCAAAAGCACAACACAATAGCACACTTGAAACAGTATTCCTGGTGTAAGCAACCTTATGACCTTATGATGAAATTGGCAGCATGTGCTGGTTTGCCTTCTCCTTTATGATGGAGCCTGCCGTTCCCATCCCATGATGCACTGCAACTTCCAGCAGGACTCCATTGTAAAGGAGAAGGCGAACTGGCACAGGAGGCTGCCCATGTTGTTTGGATCAATTGGGGGAAGCTGGGAGGCTGACGCTTCCCCACCACCACCACCAACCCGTGGGATGGGGACGCGAGTAAATTGGGCAATGCAAGATGTGGGTTGATTGGTTCCCCACACCCTCAGATGAGCACCAGCGAAATGACCATGATTTGTGGTGATTCCGGTGGCACACGTGAAGATGTCATTTGTATGCTTACACTCACTAATAGCTAGATTGCATTTCACTTTCTAGAAGTTTAGGTACATGTTTATGGTAGCTTCATGCTTGTTGTTTTTCCACATCCATTCCCTTCTTATATGATGCAGCGTTCCCTTGTTTTCTGGGCTGATAACTGCTCTCCCTTCTTTTTCCACTATTTTCATTCTCCATGGATTCACAGGTATAAGATCCTCTCTCATATAGGTGTCCTGACTTTCCTGACAACATGTGATACCTTTTCTTTTCTTTCTTTTATTTCAAGTAAGTGAACTTGTGATCATTATGCAAAGCTATTCATGAGTCAAACTATTTCTGTAGCTTCATCACACGAGAGAGAAAAAATCCACTTTAAATTCGGTTTCTGCCTCCTGCAGAATTCTGTGGTGTGTACTTTAGGTGGAAATTCTGCGGGAGGCAGAAACCAGATTTTAAGTGGATTTTTTTCTCTCTCTAGTGAAATGAAGTATCTGGTATTTGATTTTTCAATATTTAAATAGTGGAGGCCATAATTCTTTATTGTCTTTGAAACAACCAGAACTCTCCCCCTTCCAAGAACTCCCCCTTCACCTTTTAAGTAATGTAGCTCCCCAACATGACCTTTTCCATTTCACTGGACAATGGAGAGATCAGTGGAGACACAGCCAGCTCTTTTCTTGGAGATGGACATGAACATGGTGCCAAAAAAGGGAGGTTCCAGTGGTTACCTGTTGCAACATTTTCACCCATAGCAATACAGCTCCTCTTCTCCCATTAGTCAGTCCAAGCTGGAGGTTTTGGCATCTCTTATTCTTTGGATTGCAACTATAACTTACCTTAAAAACCTTCGAGTTGTAGCAAGCTGTATATTTCAATAAAGAAATAAATACCATCATTTGTGACAAGCACTGCTTGTCCTATGCTAGAATGGCACGTGCTACCATTTCTCCATAAAACTAATTATTTAAAATAGGCCATGCATCAAATAACACAATTTTCTTAAGCTTATAATTTCAATATTTATGAGTTAATTTGACTCCCAAATCAAAGAGAGGGAGAGGGAAAGAGAGAGACATTCTGTGGCAGCTGTAGAAAACAACTTATCCTTATCTTATGCATAGCTAATTGCTTGGAAAAGTTCAGCTGATTCCCTCTCCCCCTCTTCCTGCATAAGTCTAAAAGATGAGCAATCTTAAACCTTTCTAAGTATCCACAAGTCAATTCCATCTTTAAGCAACAGTCTTAACATAATAGCAAATGGAAAACAGAGTAACAAAAGGGGCTCAGTGGACCTGTCAACAGAATTCATTTGTGGAACATAGAAGCAGGCAGTCCTGTTTTTCCTTGGGAATATTCTCAGAGTCAGAAAATGGAACATTTGAATGGAATGCTCACTTCTCTGGTTGATAGAAATTCCCTTGATCCAGGGAGTAGTTTTCTTCAGCCAGGGGGCTTAGAACTGTTGTGAAAGTTCTGTATAGTAAAAACCATCGGCCAGCTTTTAAAGAAATGTACCTTTAGGGTGGCATTACTTTGGCATTGTTTCTTTGTGCAGTGTTTCCCAACCAGTGTGCCGTGAGCGATCATCAGGTGTGCCATGGGGTAATACCCTTTCTTCCCCCTTCTGCTGAACACTTTTTCTTCTCCACTCGGGCTCCCTTCTCCTATGTGGGGGAATGAGGTCTCCACACTAGCAGAAATACACATCAGTCCCTTAAAATGCAGGGTAATGAATAATGGTCCCCCGTTACCATGAGCATCCTCCTAACTCACATAACAGCCCCTATGGGGAAGCTTGGGCGACGCGAAGCTTGTTCTGCATCAAATGATGACTTCCGGATGTGGCTTGTGTCCCCGAAAAAAAATCCCTTGGAGTAAGTTGGTGTTGCGCCAATGCAATTCTAGGGCGGTGGTGCTGCGTGCTAGTTATTATCGGAAATCACCTACCTCTTCATCCTCATCAAATAAAGACAGATGTTTTTGATGTCACTTTGCTTGATGATAAAGGTGAGTTGTTTGTTTTTATGGATTGATGAGAAGAAAACAAATCCTGTTGAATACAAAAAAGCAGCATTCACCAATTCAGGTTTTACATACCCTGACTCAAATACTGAGTGCATGAATTTGCCTTATCTGCTAGGAAACACGGATTAAAAGTGAACTGCCAGGATATCTATGTTGTGTTCATTGAAACAGTCCCAGGTTTCACACGGAATGTAGAAATACATCTTAAAACATATTACCTATATGTATTACTGTGTTAGAGTGTCATTTTGTATCATTTTGGTTGGTGGTGTGCCCCAGGTTTTTTTAAATGTAAAAAATGTGCCGCAGCTCAAAAAAGTTTGGAAAACACTGTCTTAGTGAATGATGATATCACTAGCAATCCCGAACACCTAGGTTTACTTAAGTCATCCTCACTTCCACAATTCATAGGGCCCCTAATTCAGCAGAGGAGTTTAATTTTGGGATGGATTCTTTTCCTGGTGCAGAAATAGGCTTCTGTTGTTGGGTATCTTCATGACATTTCCAACGTATGGCAACTCTAAGGAGAACCTATTATGGGATATTCCTGGCAAATTTTGTTAGTGAGAGTTTTCCATTGCCTTCTTTTGAGGCTGAAAATGTGTGACTTACCCATTTCACC
>JARBWK010000012.1:47758974-47813452 GCA_030556195.1 Anolis apletophallus | reverse complement strand
CCTTGATTCTGCATATTTATTTCCTCGATTTTCTGACTTCTTGTTGGCTAATCTGTTACAAACTACAGTAAAACTTGAAGGCCTCACTATCATTTCATTGCCTTACTGGAGCAAGAAGGGTCTTGTCAGTTATCCTAGCATCACAGAAGATTACAACATATATCTTGCTTTGAAGGGGGGAAAAAAAGCTTACTTGAAAGAGTTGAAATTATTTTACGCCCCTAGTTTGCAGAATATGCTGCCTGAGTATTGGTGAAATGATGTGTCAACATAAAATGGGCATATATGGCCTCTGTTGTTTGGAATGGGGACAGTGCTGAGAATCAGGGGTTGAGCAATTTCTCCAAATAATTATTCTCCTAGTTCCATACTTCCACTGCTAGTCAACTTATTGTGACCATCTGAATATTTTCCTTATTTTTTAAAAAAGATTTTAAAACTAAAAGACATATAGAGAAAAGAAAGAGAAAAGAGAAAGGAGGAGTCCTGAATCCTGAAATGTGTATTATAATTGAATGTACAGGAATCTTTGTATTTATACACATTTGAGGGTAAAAAAATTACAATTATTCAATGTTGCATGCAAGATGAAATTAGTGTTAGATATACGGTAACATGAAAAGTGTGCACATTTACTTCTACAAGGGTACAAAACTTTATTATGGTCACTGACCAGCACAAAGCGGGGCACAAGCGCCCTGGGAGGAGAAGGACAACTCCCCAGTGAAGCAGTTATTTAAAAGTAGATTAGAAAACAGTTTAAAAACACATTTTAAAACACAGGATATTGTAACAGGCAATAAGGGAGGGGAGAGATTGATGGGAGGGGTCAAAAACATTGGGGGGCACTAAAGGGGAAGGGAGGGGCACATTGCGAGTCTAGTAGCATTTCAGATGTAACATGTTGCTCTAACTACATTCCCAACAGGGTGTTGCCTTGTGGGATCAATCATCATCCGTCTGCGTTGTAGGTTTTTTTTCGGGCGATATGGCCATGATCTAGAGCAGGGGTGCTCATTATGGTGATCAGGAGCACCTAGGTGATCTTCAGCCCTCTTCCAGGTGATCTCTGGGCCTCACCAGCCTCCCCCCCCCGTGGGCATGGACTGCCACCAGTGGGAGGGGTCCTCCTTCCTGCCAGCCGTCCACTTGGGTGTCCTTTCTGAGTGACACCCTCGAAAGGAAGGAAGGAAGGAAGGGCGCCCCCCCCCGCTGCATCTGTCACTTTGGGGAAGCACCTCTTTCACTCTTCCTTCTCCTGCCCAGGTAAGGAAGCCTCGAGGGAGGAGGGAGGGGGGGAGGCTGCCGTGGGGAGGCTCCAGTCTCACGTGGGTCCCTCTCTCGGTTGAGTTTCCCAGCCCAGGCAGCAGCCAGACGGCCCCTCTTCCCAGCCCTGCGCCTTCCGAGCCGCCGCCGAAGCCATATCTGGCCGGAGCGCTGGCGGGTGCGCCTATAAATACCCTCCTGCTGCGTGCTTGGGAGGGGCCTGCTGTGCACGCAAGAAGCAGGGCGGGATGGGGACTTCCTGCTTCATGAAAGCATGCAGCAGGAAGGAGGAAGGCAAAATTAAGAGAGAGCGCACGCGCAGGCAAGGAGGATCCCCTTCCCAGTTGCGCGCGGCGGCGAGTTCGTGGGCAGACAAGAAAGAAGCCCCGCGCGGACGGAAGTCTGCAGTAGGAGCGTGTGCACGCGTGCACACGCACACTCACATGCACAACAGGTGATCTTTTCAACTTGATGGTTCATATAGTAGCTCGCATGATGAAAAAGTGTGGGCACCCCTGATCTAGAGGCATTCTCTCTTGACGTTTCACCTGCATCTATGGCAAGCATCCTCAGAGGTTGTGAGGTCTGTTGGAACTAGGAAAATTGGGTTTGTATACAGTATCTGTGAAATGTCCAGGGTGGGACAAAGAACCCTTGTCTGTTGGAGCTAGGTGTGAATGTTACAACTGGCCACCTTAATTAGCATTAGATGGCCTGGCAGATTTTTTTTGGTGTGGCTTGTTAGTGCCTGGGGGAATCTTTTGTTGAGAGGTGATTCACCGTCCCTGATCGTTTCCTCTCTGGAGTTTCCTTGTGTTGCTGTTATAATTTTAGAGTTTTTTAAAAATACTGTTAGCCAGATTTTGTTCATTTTCATGGTTTCCTCCTTTCTGTTGAAACTGTCCACATGCTTATGGATTTCAGTGGGTTCTCTGTGTAGCCTGCCATGGTGGTTGTGAGAGTGGTCTAGCATTTCTGTGTTCTCAAATAATATGCTGTGTCCAGGTTGGTTCATCAGGTGCTCTGCTGTGGCTGACTTCTCTGGTTGATTTAGCCTGTAGTGCCTGTGGTACCCACTGAGACTAATCTAAGGCTGGTTTTCAGGATATGCATCAAATTCAAGTGTTGACATTATGGGTCAACACTACTCTTGTTTTTAGTCCAATTTTACCTCTTCGGCTTTCATAGCTAAACAGGGGAATGTTCAGCAAATACATGCATATGAGGAAGCCATTGGTTGCCTATCCAGATGTGAATTTTGTTCTTGGGAGCACTAAAGTGGTTATTTGTGTGACTGCTCCTTGAACAACTCCTTGAACAACTGAAAGAGAGAACACAGGGGGTAGATTCATTCATCTTTATGGTTTTTTTAAATTGAAGTGGAATGCTACACTGGATCTGTCTTTCTGGCTCTATTCAATTCATGTTTGTCTTGTGAATGCTGTAAGACACTTATGATCACATGCTTTTAAATGGTTGATATAGGCTTTTTAAATGTTGAGTTGAACATTTATAACTGTATTTTTATGAATGTATGGCACTAAATTTGCTAATTCTGTGAGCCGCCTTGAGTCGTGGGCTACAAATACCCCAAATAAATAAATAATTTAGTTTAAAATATTTGTATAACTAATATTAAGCATGTTTCCAGGGCAGTTTATATAAATGCAACATTTCAACAAACAGAAAAAAACAACCCATGAAATTACATTGAAGCCACCCCATCGGCAACTAACAACAAACTCATTTTTAACATCTAGGAAAATGGAAATGATTTTGCTGTGCCATCCTCACCCTCTTTCTCATTGCTATCTGCCATCAGGAGACACTCTGGAAAATGAGTTCAGCACATACATGATTGGTGTGACAGGCAGGTCTTGTCTTATGGATCTCGATCCCAAGATTTCAAAAGTAAATACTAGCATTTTCAATCATGCCTAAAAGTAAACTCAAAGAAAGTGAAGTTCTTCAATTACTTTTTGTTTCAGTGCAGTTTTTTATGGTCATAGACTCCCCAGAGTTGTTTAGTGGTACTTTGGCAAACATGTTTTCACCTTATGACTATATTCATGGGACCCAGCATTTATTCCATGGTAAATGTGAATTTCAGGTAGATGGTGAATTGGAGAGACAATCAGTTTTCAATTTTTCTTCCCATCATTTCCATAGCACAACTGTCTTTTGTGCCATAATGAGAATTAATCCAGTGAAAACTTTTCTCATGATTAAATAAACACTGAACACTCTGTTCCAGATCCATAAATGTGAAACAAAAGAAAAAGTCCTCGCCTACTGTCTGACTGGTACAGCAAAACCAAGGACAACATTCACATTGTACATTTGAGATTCTTATAATGCATTTGTTTCCCTTGGATGATGGTAATAGGCACATCAGTTTAATGTGGAAACCAGTAAACAGTTGGAACAAATCCATTCATGTGATGGGTGTTTAGTTTAGTACTGAAAGAATGGGAATTTGCACTAAAGAACTGGTCTTTCTTGCCATCTGTCCATTTGGCTCCCTTAGAAACCTGACACCACAGCTTCCATGAAATCCAGTTGGCAAAAGATACTAGCATAAACTTTGGCTGATGGCCTTCTTCCTTGGAAAAGGGTCTGTTGGTTTATGACAATAAAGAGAAAATACTGAAGTACCAGATGAAACAGATTAACATTTGTTACGACAAATGTTAAGTCTGGATCTAAGTAAAGATTCATAGTTACTGACACCTGCATTTTAATTTGTGGCAAACATAACAAGAATAGTTTATAGTGGTTAGAATCCTTGCTCTTTTCATTTGCATATTTTTCTTAGCTTCTCATTCACAGTGACATCCTCATTAGTTAAGTAGGATCAGTCCTGGTGCTGTAGGCCATACTTGAGAGGAAGGAACTGACAAAACCACCTCTGAATAATTGTTACCTAAAAATCTTACAAAATCCACGAGGATGTCATAAATAGTCAGGCAACCTATAGGGACACTCACTTCCACTGAATCATACAGAATGCCCTTTGTGACTTTCACAGTTTGGGTTCTGTGTTAAACCAACAATGCACAGGTGGGCAAACTGTAAACCTCTAGACATCTGCCACTATAACTTTTGCATGACGGTGCTGGGTGGGATTAATCAGTGTTGTAGATCAAATAATCTGATGGCCAATTTTCTTTGACCTCTAATTTAAAATGCCATGTGTGACATTCTGAGGAAGAATTATTAAGAAGCATGGTATAACTTACATGTGAAATGTATGCCATTTGACTACCAATGCCATCAACCTCATTTTGATTAAAAAAACTGCAATAAATGGTGTTCTGAAGGTCTTCTTGTTACCTTTTTAAAACACATCCCATGATGCCCAACAATGTTTGTGCATGGACACAAAGTGTGCCTGCTCACATAAAGTATTGTTATTGCATGCCTTCAAGTAATTTCTGATTTATAGTAACCCTAAGGCTCTCATACCATCCATTTCGCTTCAAGGATGCCATAATATTGGGGGTAGATTTTTGTAGAATATCAACTATGGGGGTGGAGTTTCAGTGCATTGCAGGAAAGCAAATATTTGGCTTGCAGAAATCAGGAGTGTCTTCTGTTCAACACAGAAAGTTCAGGATCTTAAATCCACACTTTTTATAGTCATTTATTTCAAAATGTTTGCACTTGAGTAGTACTCCAGCTCCCAAACTCTCTAGGGCAGTGATTTTCAATCTTTTCTGAGCCACGTCACATTTTTTTACATTTACAAAATCCTGGGGCACACCACCAACCAAAATGACACAAAATGACTCTCTAACACTCTAATACATATAGTTAATATGTTTTAAAATGTATTTATACACTCACTTAGTGTGAAACCTGGGTCTGTTTCAATGAACACAAAATAGAAATCCAGGCAGGAATGCTAGAAAGACACTGTCGCATCCCCGGTGAAAGTGATTCCAAATGAAATATAGCTTTTACTGTATTGCCTCGAGCTCACAGTCTTTTCTTTCTTCTTAAGTCCACCATTCATATTAGGGCCTTCATCTGTGTCATAATTTTGTCCAGGGCCCTGTTCAGCATTTGCATTTTCCCTTCTCAAAAACTTTTCCTCACTGTTACTTCCTTGTCTTGCTGTGATCCCAAATTGCCACTGTCACTTGACGCGCAGCTGCAGCACTAACTCTAACTTTGTTTACTTAGCTGCGTCTGAGCGAATCCAAGATGACGCGACCATAGCACGCTCAGGGAACTTCTTAGGTGACTCGAGAGTGCTATGGTTCCATTTCTTAAAGGGACATATGCGCCTTATAGTTTATATATGAATGAAGCTCGAAAATAATTTTCCATGGCACACCTGATGATCTCTCAAGACACACTAGTGTTCCACGGCACACTGGTTGAAAATCACTGCTCTAGGGTCTTCACCACTCCCTCCAAATCAATCTGGAAGTGACTGTAAAGGTACTCCTGGTGTTTAAAAATACTTTTGAACAGAAGAGAATAATGTGACAAAGAGGCACAATTCTCTCTCTCTCTCTCTCTCTCTCTCTCTCCCTCTCTCTCTCTCTCCACACACACACACACACACACACACACACACACACATAGTGTATGATTGTGGTGATGGGCTATATGTCTTTCATAGTTACATGACCAGTTCTTGAATGGCAAATCAACACTTACATAAATATCATTGTGTCAATAAATCTAATTCAGGGACTTTAAACTCAGGGTGATTCTAGACAGGACTAAAACCTGCGGGATGGCATACTTTTATGCTTTTATGGATGGAACACTGTTTTTAACATAGGTGAATGCATATAATTGTATTTTAATGTATTTTAGTGTCGAATGCTGGAGGGTTTTATATTGTGTTTTATACTGCAATTGTGATGTAGGCATCAAATTGTGCCTTTTGGAAGCTGCTCTGAGTCCCCCCTCGGGGGTTGAGAAGAGCAAGGTAAAATGCCATAAATAAATAAATAAAATAAATCTCAAAGCCTTCCAAAATTTCCCCGTAAAAGGTAAATAAACGTACCTGGCTGCTATTAAGTTCCTCCTTACTCCCTCCTGGCACAAGGACATGATGCGCCAGGAGATGGGGGGAGGGATTTTCCTTCTCATTCCTCCCTATCTCTTGATGCATCATTTCCCCATGCCAAAAAGTTCGAGGAAAAACTTAATGGTGGCCAGGTAAGTTTTTAAAAAAACTTTTAACAAGTACATTAGGGGTTTGGAGGGAGGGGGTGGGTATCCTCTTGGTTTTTTGGGCTCCTAGAGCCTGAAAAACTGAGATGGCTGTGTGGATTGGGCCCAGGGACTGTGTGACACCCTCACCTAGTAAGACTTGGATCTTACCTTTAGATCTGGATCTTACCAGGTGTTTAATTAATTTGGTACAAAGCAAGGAAACCCTCCTTTATTCCGAAGTAATTCAGTTTTACTGGATTTAGTGGAGGCGTCGTTTGGATGTCTCCAGTAAAACTGTGACAGATCCCGCATTATGTCAGGGTGGGCTCTCATTTACATTGGGGGCATATCAGCCTTATGGTTACCTTTAAAGGGCTATTTGTACTTGTAAGACTGTATAAATACAACTCTGCATAGAATGTATTGCGAGTCACATAAATGACGTGGCAGGCCAGATTCAACCCAATGGGTCCTGCGTTTGACAAGTGTGACCTAATGTAATCAGGACTAGCTATTGGGTTTAGGCTAAAATAAATCCAATATTGTCCTCATTTTTCACATTTCTCTCCCAACCTGAAGAATGAGGAAAATTGCATTACAATTTGGTGACACCCCCCCCCCCCTTTGTCCCTTTTGAATGTATTGAAAATCTTTGTTTCTTCTCATCACATTCAATAGAATTAAGTCAATAAAAGATCATCAGACCTCCCCATAGAAAAGAAGTATACAAAAACTGCTTTGTGGGAGAAAAGAAACTCTTCTTTTTTATAAAAAAATGACCAGAGCTTAAGTATAAAGAAATAACTATCCCTGTCTCAGCAAATACTTCTAAAACTTTAGAAGAACTGAAGTCACAAAGTGTGAACAAAGTAAAGCAATCTCTCTTAATTAAGATATTTTTAAGAGAGAGAGAGAGAGAGAGATTGGCATGAGTACTAAATCTTCTAAACAAGTTGAAATGGGATTTTAAATAACCTTAGTGCAAGGTAAGAAATAACCAGCATTTTTGGAAAACATCCAAACTACATCCAAACCAGGATCTATTTATACATGAAATCTTCAGTTTAACATGGCACTGGGGCATTAATATCTTTAGTGGAGAAGTTTTAAAAGTGGGAATAGAGGGGTGCAGGAGTCCAATGAAAAAGAAGCAAACAAACAACTAGATCAGTTGCCTTGGTTTGGCTGCACAAGTACCCTTCTATTGAAGAATAGACACTTAGGGCACATCTATACTGACACTTAAATTGGACCCAATCTGAAATGTTTGATGCCAGATTGGGTTTAAGAAGTGTCTGCACAGGGACTCTCCCAACCACATCAGAGGCAGGCAGTAGTTCTCACCATCCAGCGGTGCCAAATATGGTTTGGTGGGAACACCCTAAATGTCTCCCTCTAACCTCTCCCTTCTCCTCCCATGTTGCAGTGGTCTTCCTCCATGACACAACACCTACTTGTTCTGCATCACTTGCTCTGATTTCTACCCCTCTTTTCCCTCCTCCTTTCCCAGTGTTCCTCATTGCCTTGCCTGAAATCAGGACAAGTGACAGGGAAGAAGCCAGAGACCATCGTAACACAGAATCTTTCCTCCACTTTTTACACTCCTTTCGGTTTGATGGTCTCCCTCTAGAGGAGATCAGCACATTTTTAAAACAGTTATTTCAGTGGGACCCACACTGTCCTTAAACCATTTTAAACAACAGAAGGATCATGGAGGGCACTTCATAAAATGGAGAGGAATGGAGAAATCCACCACTTCATATGGAACCTAGATTACTATTAAGGGGAAAATGCAGTGAAGGCACAGTGAGGCGTGCCTATTCCAACACATCACTGAACTTATTTCAACATGGACAAATCTTTCAAATCCCATCACATGTGTTTTTTGCATTAGTGACGGTTCTGGTGCATCAAAGGCTCAGAGCACGATTTTTCACCTGTGTTCTGAATTCCCTCCTTTCAGCATGGTTCAGTTCCATTTCAAGGACAAAAGGAAACAGATGATGGCTGGAAGTAGGCAAATATAGTCAGATGGGCTCCGTGCCACTTCATTCTTGAAATGGACTTAAAGTGTCCTACAATGGGGGAAGCACACCATGTGATGAGGTCCTAAGACAGCTCTAATCCTGATGATTTCCCTTTGAAGGCCAAATATTTCACCAAAAATATGAATTTATTACCATCCCAAAAATTAGTTCACGAGTATGAATGAATTGTTTATTGTACTAGCCATAGGCCATGTGTGAGGACTCACCCATTTATGCTAAGTAAGACAGGATAGCCAGGAAAGGGGAGTAGCTTGGAACCTCCTCAGAGAGGGAGGGAGAGAGAGCTGCCTGGGAGTGGCTCAGAGTGAGTGGGAGGAGCCGAGCTGGTTAGGAGGGAAAAATCCTGTCTGAAGAGTTTTAGTTGGGGCTAGGCTTTGGACAGAGAGCAACATCAAAGCATAAGCAGAGAGTCTGAAGCAGTCTGTGCTCTGTAGATGAAGCATCCAGTGATAATCTGAGCTAAGGGTCAGGGAAGCTGACAGCGCTTAGTGTCAGAAAGGAGTACTGGTGAAGCTGAGAGAGTGTGAGAGCCTGTAGGACTGACTTGTGGCAGTCAGTCAGGAAGCCCTGCAATCTCTGGGTATAGAGAAAGGAGGTGGGCTCTGGGACTGAGGGCTAACAGGAGACTCTTAGAGCAGGAATTTGTTAGCTGGTTCAGACAGCCTAGGGAACTTTGAGTGGCTAGCGGTTCCAGGTTGTGGACACTCACAGTATTCAGGGAAGCTGTTACTATGAGGAAGATCTTTTAAGAACCAAGTTTGGAAGTTTAGAAGTTACTTATGCCAAGCAACAGTTATGCTATTTCAAGTTTTACTGTAACCATTATGCTCTGTGCCTTTCTCAGGAAAGCTGTTCAAGTAATAAACATTTCTCTGTTCATCTTTTAAAAGAAAAGCCTCAGAAATTGCTTTATTCTCATAAGATTATATCAATTACCTCAGAGACCATTGATTCCATTTCTGGGGGGTTCAGAAGGGACCAAACAAATTAAAGTCTCCTCACAGTTTGGGTGGAAGCCGGGTGCTAGCAAGGACTATACTTTAAGGGGATTGTGGCTAGCAGTTTAAGAAAGATTTCTCTATGCATAGAGTGGTGGCAGCGTTACCAAAACAAGTGGTTAAAGCCCAAGTAACCAAAGCCCAAGTTGTGACATTTTAGTGACCAGCGGTGGGATTTCATAAAAGGCCTGCCCTGCCACTGTGGTTCGATGTCCGGGTCGTTACATTTTGGTGGCAGCGGTGGGATCTAAAATAGGAAGGTCCACCCTGCCCCAAGGACCCAAAGGCCAGGTTGTTACACCATGACTTAAAATATACAACCTTTAAAAGTACAACAAGCACTTTCCAATATAAACATTAAAACATGTTCCATATACTGGCTTTTTAAAATTACAGCAGTAGTGACATGACAACAATTACAAATGTCTGATTTGTATCCTCCCAAAATATCTCCATTTCCATTTCTAGCTTCTGCTGTGGAGTTTACTAATTTGGCTCGGATTTTTTGGGGCTGTGACTGCAAATGTGGCAACCTTTAATGTTATCTTTTCTGAATAATCTGTTAACAAAGTCACAGATAACTGCTGGCTGTTGCCATGCTGTCCTTCTTCCAAAAGTGTTCCCAGAAGATTGTTTCGAGGGTCATTATACAATGGGTAATGTAACAGATAGTGTGTTAAATCCTTTCTTTCCCCAGACCCACAAAGATATTGGACATGAGGGATCCCTCTATATCTTCCCTCTAACCAGGCCGGTGGTATTGTTTGAAAGCGCAGGGCTGTAAATGCTTTTCTAAGGGCTACAGATGTTAAATCTTGAAGATTTTGTTGACAATATTGGTCACTCTTAAGTAGATAATATCAAGTGGAGAAACCCTGCTTCTTACTAGTCTGCAAGTGGTCAATTATACCCATCTCAAAGATTTTGTCTCTAATTGCCTTCTTGTTCAACTGCATTAGGGTTGTTGTTGCCCCATCACAATACTGGTGGAGCAGAGTTAACCAGTGTTGAGCCCAACCTCCTCGCTTATATTGCTCCATCAAGCATTGTTTTGTTATACTCTCTTTCTCCATTTCCAGAAGTCTCTTCCCATATGAAATGTTAAGCTAATCCATTCTGGCCTTAAGTGAGGGAAGATCCAATTCAAGCCTTACCAAGGCAGATGGTGTCCCAGGGGAAAGGGTCAAAAGAGCTCTTACAAACTTATTCCGGATGCATTCAATCTGCTTTGTGTTACCCTGCCCCCATATTTATGCTCCATATAACAATTGTGGTAGAATTTTAGCAGCGAAGATCTTAATTGTGGGACATACCAAGGAACCCCCCTTTGTTTTCCCAAAGGCTAGAACTGATTTTGCTGACCTCCAGGCAGATAGTTTGGCTGCCTCTATATGACCTTTCCAGTTACCATTATATGAGAAGTGGATGCCCAGGTATTTAAAGCTGTGACATTGTTCTATTGGGTGGCCATCCAGTTGCCATTTATGTTTCTGCTTCCTCTTGGAGAATACAGTCACTTTGATTTTAGAATGCTTAATGCTCAACTTCTCTTGGTCACAAATTCTACCTAGTGTCCTCAAGAGTCTCCTGAGTCCTATTTGTGTAGTTGACAAGAGGACCATTGTGGAGATTCGACGTTAACTTGTATTTCGCTGCCACCATTAATTTATTTAGGCTTGACCATTGACTTGTAAAGAGTGGTGAGGAGACTGGTAATCCAAATGAAGTCACGGGGAGAGAGTTTTGAATCAAAACTTAAATAGTTTATTTCACACAACTGGGCACAAAGCTTGGTTTGATACTTAATATAACTCTTCCGAAGAGGCACGACTTAAAAAGGTTACAAATGTTCTATTTGTAACTAATACACAGTTGCAATGTTTAACTATTGCTGTTACTTAGATCAGCGTCTAGCAATCTCAAACATACAGGCACTTTTGCCTTCTAAAGGCACCTTGCCTCTATCTAGCCCTCAGGCTTTATACAAACAGACTGGCTCGCAAGCTCAGCCCTCCAGAACTGTCTCCCTACAGCTCTCGAAACAGATTCCTTAGCCGGCTACACTCCGCTCGCTGACAGGAAAACTCTAACTGCTCTCTCTGCAGTTTCAATAACGTGATTCCTACTCCTCTCCTCAGAGTAGAATCTAACCGAACCTTCTGGCTTGACAGCCAGGCACCCCTGACTCTCTCTAAGAATTCGAGCTAGCCTTCTAGTTGGCTCCGCCCACCATCACCATGGCAACACATTCCCCAGGAGGGGGAACTGCCTCCATTATCACAGCCAACCCTTTGTGGTCTGTCCATAACGTGACCACTTAATATAACACAAATAACCACCTCATCACAACCATATCTAAATAGACCTTTATCTATCAATGAGTTTCAATGATGCAAAGACACACTGGTCCTGAAAAGACGCAAGAGTCCCACCTCAAATACACAGTACCTTTGAATATGCGAGAGTAGTGTTTTTCAAGGTGGAACAGATATTGTTAGAGGAATAATCCGAGGAGAAAACACAGTTTGTAAAGGGTAAGTTCCCGTGGCAAGGTCAACAGTCGTTTTGTAAATCCAAGGTAATCCAGGCAGGCCGCGTGGAGGCAAACAAAGCTCCCGAACGGGTGAAGCCAAAAGGCGTTCTGTGAGGGGGGCAGGCCAGTCCAAGTTGGTAAATAAAAACCACGCGGAGCAAGTTGTAAATATGGTATAAATCCAAAAAGGACCGTGAGAAGGTAAACACAGCCCTCAAGCGGAGGGCTCCAAGGGGCATTCTGCAAGGGTGGGTGCCTTACGGCAGGAGCTCTCTCCGGAGCCAGCAACAGGCCATTTCGTCTCTCTCCGATGGTTGGTAAGGGCTAATGTAATTTGCAGTCCAACATCTGGAGGGCAAGACAATGCTGCTATATCAATAAATTGAAAGTGTGCATTTGGAATGGTTAATCCTGACTAGATTTAGTCTATTGAACCAATGGAACTTACATAAATATTGACTTCACAAGTTCCTGTGAATCAATATATTTATTTTAACTGGAATTAACAATTGGATTCAGCCACATGTTTAAATTTCTCCCATGAGGGAGTGGCTTAAATGTGTTTGTGCGTGTGTGTTTAAAAAACCAGAATAATATAAATTTGATATGTGAGTCAAAATGTTTGTAAATGGGTGATATTGTGTGTACATTTACATCGAATTACTGTAGGTCATAATTCTCCCCACAATTATTTGGGAGTAAGCCCATTGACTAGAGTGGGAATTAGTTCTGAATAAACATTGGACTTCACTGAACACTGACTTTGCTGTGTTTTATATTCCCAGTTTTCTTGAGCACAGTTGTTATCCCTCCCATACAAAAGGTTTCTGGCATAATTATTAATTTGGAAAATAAACTTGAAATGCCATGTAAATGCTTGATTAGTATTTAATTCCTTAAAGCTCACGAACCTCCACTTTGCTGTACATTTTCGGTCTGGGAAACTCTGTGGCATATGGTTCATTGTCACTGAAATGTTCTTAACTGACTGCTAGAATATTTCCATTGCCATAAAATGCTATTATTTAGCATTATCCAGGCTCCCTACAAACATAGTCATGCATATGAAATTTGTAAATGGGAGACGTTCATCGCTGCAGCTGCTCATCCTGCCACTAGAGGATGAACCAGATGGTGGGGAAAAAATGGTTGATACATAGCAGTCTGTCATAAACTGAGTCTGTAAAGTCTCTGGAACCAATTGTAGTCTTTTAAAAGGATGTGAGGAAGGAAAGTTCTGAAAGTTAAGCATATCTCTGTGAAGGGAATAGAAGATTAGAAGCAATATTTAGAAAATATACTTTCACTTTTGAATGCGACCATTCACTGTCATTTCCCACCCAGACCTAACTACATATAGCATTATCATAAATAGTAATAATGTTACAGGGTTGGGAGTTGTAGGCCAAAACATCTGGGGATCCAATGGTTGAGAACCACTGCTCTGGCTTCTTCCATATAGCTGTATATAATCCACATTGAACTGGATTATATGGCTGAATGGATTCAGATAACACAGTTCAAAGCAGATGTTGTGGATTATCTGGCTTGATGTTCTGGGTTATATGGCTGTGTGGAAAGGCCCATTGCAAAATCTTAATAGCTCTTTTCATAGTACAACATATGACAAATGTAATAGTTGTCTGAGCCAACACTGGGAGCATTAGACACAAAGGTGCTGATGGAAACATATTACTAGGGCTTGTCCAAGAGCATTTCCTGTTTAAAAAACCATCTCAAATATACAGTGTTTATGGTTCTAAGACCCCTCTGTGTGTACTTGAAAACATTAATAGTAGTTAACAGCTATATTTGGGATGAAAGTATATCATGGGATTATACTTGAGGTCTTAGAGAGACCCACAAAAACTGTGGATATCAACTCTCTGGAGAAGGAGTTGTACTGTACACACTTAATATCTCAGTCCTGCAGCCTAGTCTATAAGAACCTGAAGTACAAATAGGTAATTGTGCCACGTCCAAAACTTTAGAGTCACAATTCCATCATCACCCATTATTCCTGTGATGATAAAGATCTACAAAGGAAATTACTTCAAGTTGCCTTTGAAGAAACTCCCTGAGTGAGAGGGGTTTACTATTTTAGTAACTTGATAGTTGTAGCAGCTAAATCTCATAGTTAAGATTGGAGGGAGTATGAAACAAGAAAGCACGTATCCATGCACCTACTTCTTCCTAGTTTGTACTTGTAGTCCAGAAAAGGGCTGATCTGCTTTCAGCTACCCAAAAGACATTGAAAAAAGCCAACTTTTACCATTAGGCAGAATAAGGCAACTGTTTTAGGTGTTAGATTCTGGTGGTTCTCCCTCAATTTATCTTCGTAGGAAAGCAGGACTATGTGTAACTCGCTTTCTGTTTCTAACCTCTTAACTAGCTTGCCATCCTCAGATATTCTGAAAGATGTAATTTGTATGATGACCTCGTCACTATTTATGAATAAGTCTGAAAGCTCTTGATAGCGCCGCTTTGTTTGCCCGTACATCTTATTTTCAGTGTTAAGGTAAGATCGAGTTGCCAATGCAGCATATAATCATGTTCTTTGCCTCAAGTAGCAAAATGTTTCATGACTGACTTGATAATAAAGAATGGCAAGGTCGCCTTCTTAGGAACATAGGAAATGGAATACAGGAGGAAGCTGCAAGAAATAAGAACATAGATCTTTCTAACTCAGTTCTAGGGATCTAAACTTCAGACTATTTCATTGTGAAGAGAAGTAAACAAATCCATTTTCTTTCCACTGCCGGGCAATAACAGATAATCCTCAGTAGTATTCCCCCAGTGTTTACTCCCTAGCATTGGAAAAAATGTTCTCCCCAACTTAAAAAATATTGCACATGAATATTTTTTAGAAGAACATGGGTTTTCTTGTTCAGAAAACAGTTTTCTGGAGCAGAATAAAATGCCATCTTTTTCTCTGCAGCACTGTTCCAGCACAACATGTTGGGATATCAAATATCTTAAGAAAATTACATGAGATTCTTGCTTCTATTATTGATGCCATTATCCTTCCCGATGGGGACTTCCTGACTGCTGGGAACTCCCCCCCACACTTATATTTGACCTGGTAATGAGTAAACATTAATATTTTTCCATGTTTACACTATCCTGTGTATGTGTATAATATATATATATATATATATATATATATATATATATATATATATGTCAGCCTTTCCTAAGCTTACCTGCAGAAGTCTGGGGTTTAACTTAAGGTTGTTTGTGTGTAAAATGATGGGCCTTTTTACAAAGTTTGTTTTGCACAGAAACATTTGTTGTATCACTACAGTGGATGTAGAACAGCATTTTTCAACCTGGGGGTCAGGACCCCTGGGAGGTCATGAGGAGGTTTCAAAGGGGTCAACACATATTTCTGATGGTCTTATGACCCTCTTGGCAGAGAAGGCTGAAGATCTCTCTGCTTGTCCCTGTTTTCTTTTTGGAAACAGACGAATCCTCCCATCAAAAGCCCTCCTTCTGCTCTGATTGGCCAGCCAAGGGGAGAGCCATTTTTGAGACTCCAATTGGGGAGGGGAGAGCAGGAGTGCTCAACACATGGCAGTGGGGTGTGCATGTGCAGGCGCGGGAGAACATGTGAGGTGGGAGGGAGGCTCACACCAGTGAGTCCCTTCAAGGCATACTTGAGGCAAGTGTTTCTCAACCTAGGGGTCGGGACACCTGGCGGTTTCCGAGAGGGGTGGGCCAGAGTGGTCGCCAAAGACCATCAGAAATCACAGTATTTTCTGTGCGGGAAGTTTGGCCTAATCCTATCATATTCTTTGGGGGGGGGGGGGGGTTGCTGCAGAAACCCGGGCTCATAGAGAAGATTATGCAGCCAATCCCCCAAAGAATATGTATGTTTGTGCACCCAGGCAGCAAACGCTGTGCCCGGGGTTTTGGCTTTTCCCGGGCTCATAGAGAAGAGCCTTTTGCAGTTTTCACAGCTTGAGAAGGGACCACAGTCAGAATACTTCGGTTTGAATTTTACCTCTTCTTATACCCATTGTTATTACTGCTGTATTATTGCATGTGCATGGAATGTAGGTATATGACCAGTTGGATTACTTATAATATTAGGCACTTACAGTAGCATTCATTCTATTATACATTAGGTTGGTTTCTCACCCCAATACTCTTTGATGCTTTAGATCCTGGCAGGCAGGAGAGGCAGGGAAGCCTGAAAAATGGAAACAGAGAGGTTTACTCAGAAGTAAATCCACAAAGGATGGCACTTCATCCAAAGTGCCCTCCTTTGCAGATTTACTTCTGAGTAATCCTCTCTGTTTACATTTTTTCAGGCTTCCAGCCGAAAGAAGGAGCGAGTTTAGGGCTTGCCTTGCCATAATACTTATTGGCAAGGGAGGCGGGAGGGTGGTGAGAGAGAAGGAGGTTGCCCCCCTCTTACGACCTAATAATGACACTTAAGAAAATCCTGGCCCCCGAAGTTCTATAAAGAAAGTCCACTTCCTGGTTGGCGTTCCAGATGCGGAAATACTCAAAAGTAGCATTTCTTACGAATTTCTTCCAAATCATTTCATTTTCATAACTTTTTTCTCATGCCTACTGTTTACCTAATAGTTTGAAAACAGTCCAGCTGTGAATAGATGAACTAGGGACTGCTAAGCAGGGAAGGATTTTTACAAAAAGGACTTAACAATGCCTGAATAAAAGGAAAGATTGGCTGTCGGAAGGTGGAATGCGGAAGCAGAGGCTCTCCATCATGAGGATGAAGCAACAGCACCCCCTTGTGACGAAATGACGTAATGGAGCAACCACACCCTGTGACGCAGCCAGAAGAAGAAAATAAATCCTTCTAAATTGTACTTTTTGTATTGTAATTGTCTGTCAACCGGCAGGGATTGTCTGCCGTATGTGTAATGTAATCTGCTCTGAGTCCCCTTTGGGGTGAGAAGAGTGGAATATAAATAAAGTGTATTATTACACCACAAGTCTCAGTAAAATATTCCTATATCTCAAGATCCTGGGGGAGAGATCCAAAAAAAAGAAACGCTGCAGACTCATTGCAGTTGTCAGTGATGGAACATGAAACATTATCCAAAAAATTTCCCTTTTCAAGCAGCCTTATTGTTGTTTTTAACCATAATTAATTAAAACAACTTTAGGGAGGCCAAAAGGCTGTAAGGTCTGGAGAGAGCATTGATTTTATGAAGCTGCTGATCCGGGAGGTTTGTCCTTTCTCTCCTGTCTAATATATTTTTGGAAACCCATTCCTGCTGTCGCATTTGCCATTTATGTAAGCCTATCAGGCTTGAAATGAGGGCTTTACCTGAGATCATAAAGCTGCTGCTGAGCCAACACACTGCAGAGATGTTTAACAAAGACGTACCAATTATAAGCTTCCTTTCAAGCCCTCTAGGGAGGAAACAGAGTTACACAACAGCTTTCTGAGGATGCCTCGGCATTTCCATAAGCAAATTCAAAGCTGATAACACTCACACAAGGGGATTAATTAATACATTGGCATTAAGAAGATTTGGAAGGATAATAAATAATTGCAAACGGTTTGATAGCTGACCTTCATTCTACCTCTCATCCTGTAGAGCAAAAAGGGTCACAGCAATCAAACTAATTGTGTGCTGCATCCAGTGTGTTGGATATTTTTGGTCTTAGAATGATGCATGCGGATTTATTCAAGTTAAATGGCTTTAATGTTGTTGCCATTTACAATTTATGGTGGTCCCAATGTGACTTTCTAATAGAGTTTTCTTGGCAAGAATTGGCTTTTGCCTCTTTCGGAGGCTGAGTGAGTATGATTTGTTCAAGGTCACTCAGTGGATATCCATGACAAAGTCTACACGTTTTAGGATGAGATTGCACACAAATTGTGTAAAATAATCACAAAAATCATAGAATATGTAATTCCATCTGTTAAAAAAAATACCATAGGCCAGCCTAAAATGAAGCAAAAGCTGAATTCCTTTTACCCAAGTTGTCACAACTCATTTAAAAACACAAAGTTTAAAACTTGCCATTATGAGAAATGTTCTTTGATCAGAAGCTGGCCACTTGGAGTGCCCCTAGTGTCACTGTAAGGATGTCCTCCATTGTGCATGTAGGAGAGCTCAGGCTTGTAGTTGTAGTCTGTGGTTTGCTCTTCTCCACACTCGCATGTCCTGGACTCCACTTGTACCCCGATTCTTGAAGATTGGCTCGGCATCTCATGGTGCCAGAGCATAGTCTGTTCAGCACCTTCCAAGTCGTCCAGTCTTCTGTGTACCCAGGAGGGAGTCTTTCATTTGGTATCAGCAAAAATTGAGGTTCTGGCTTTTAGCCTGTCACTTTTGGACTCTCACTTGCTGAGGTGTTCCTGCTAGTATCTCATGAAAATCCTATGATTGCATAACATTGAGTCAGGACAGTTAAAGTGGCATCAAGCTGCATTAATTCTACAGTGCAGATGTACCCTACATAAAGGTCCATTCCATTGTATTTAACAGTATTGTTGACATTTTGTATAGAAGCACCTCAAAGCTGTGTGCAAATCTTCCCAACCTAAAGAGGACCCCTTCAAACCTACATAGCAAAAATGGAGAACACTTGGCTCTCCAGATGTTCCTGGATACAAACTTCCACTAAACTCAGTCAGCATGACTAGTAGTGGGGAATTATATGTCTAGCAACATCTGGGGGTCCACACATTCTCTAGGATTTCATTTTTTTCAATAATACTGGGAAGCATGTCTCTTAGACAGGAGATATCCGCTTAGCCTCCAAAAGAACTATCAGAGGAGGAGAGGAGACATGATGGCCATATATACAGTACATATGTGAGGGAAGTCATAGGGAGGAGGGAGCAAGCTTGTTTTCTACTGCCCTGGTGACTAGGACATGGAACAATGGCTTCAAACTACAGGAAAGGAGATTCCATCTTAACATAAGGAAGAACTTCCTGATTGTGAGAGCTGTTCAGCAGAATGTGGTGGAGGCTCCTTCTTTGGAGGCCTTTAAACAGAGGCTGGATGGCCACCTGTATGGGGTGCTTTGAATGCGATTTTCCTTCTTCTTGGCAGAGGGTTGAACTGGATGGCCCACAAGGTCTCTTCTAATGCTATGATTCTATGATCTTCTCCACATCAACACATCCTCTGTATTAGGTGGCTGAACACAATGAAGAGCTCAGTCCCACATCATGAATGTTAACAAATGGATATAATCAACACTTGGTTAATACTGAAGACTTAGATTGAAATGACTACTTGAAGCTGGGAATTCTCAGTGTCTTGCCACCAATTATCAGCTACCTCTAGCCTCCCCAAGAGCCTTATTCCTCTTGTCTATTTCAGATATTTTTTCACCATTATTTCACATGCTGACAGCACAAATGAGGAAGCAGATAAGAACTGAAGCAAAGTGATGGTTACATCAGACAGGGGGAATTACATTTAACAATGAAATGATGTTTTAATACCTACTGACTGCTAGGGATCATTGTGTGCAGCTACAAAAAATTTCAAAAGTGTTTTTAGATTGACTTTTTTTGGCTTCAGTAATAACTGAGATCAACCTCTCTTCTTAAAGAAAACCAAATACAGAAAAATAATACTCCCAGAAACTAAATGCAGCTGAAACCCAATAATCCAACATTTATCTCCATTAATTAAAGGAAGGGAATGAGCACTTGTGAGATGCTGAAATCTTTGCATGGTGTCAGAGAAGCTTATGGTGTCTGTTGGACCTTTGGACAGCCTGTTAACATTGAGTTCATCTACACTATTGAATCAATGCAGTTCAACAGCATATTAACTGTCATGGCTCAATGCTATGGATTGATGCGAGTTGTAGCCTGACAATGTCTTTAGCCTTCTTTGCCAAAGAGTGCAAGGACTGTACCAAACTACAACTCTTATGATTCCATAGTATTTAGCAGTTAAAGTGGTGTCAAACTGCATTTTTCTATAGTGTAGATAAACTCATTGTTTTATGGGTGGGGACCACTAAAAATGCACACCAAAACAAAGTCTAGAGACAAGACATAGATATGAGGGAATTTCTTGAGGCATTATTAAAGCCTAAATTTCCTCACTAATGGGCTGCCATCATTCTACCATTGCCACTATAAAATAAGCACTAGCTTCTCAACAGCATAGACCAGTGGTTTTCAACCTGTGTGTCCCCAGATGTTTTGGTCTTCAACTCCTAACAGCTGGTAAACTGGCTTTGATTTCTGGGAGTTGTAGGCCAAGACACCTGGGGATCCACAGGTTGAGAATCACTGACATAGACTAAAACATCAAGATTAAATAAATAAATAAATATTAAAATAAACATGGATAACTGTATTTATTAGGGTTGGTTTATGGGATAAAGAAATTAAATTAATTCGTATTTGATCTGTTCAAAATGCTAATTTTGTTGTTTATTGAACCTCCCCCACCAAACCGGAAGTAGAATTTGTTTATCAAACCTGGGGCCCCTCAAAATTCTTAATTATTGTAATTAGTTCGGATGTCTCTCTAACAGGAATATTTATCTCCTCCAAAATAGCTTTTTAGGGTACTCACAGTCATATCAGGGCCCTTTGGCTGGTCGGAGCCTAATTAAATTGAAAGACCTTCCTGGAGGAAGTGAAAAAGGAAACCAGAACCATAGAGAACAAGAGCGCCGTTCCTAGAGTGGCTTGGAGGACTGAGAGGAAAAAAGCCTTTCAAACCCCCAGGAAATCAGGATAGATAGAAGGAAAGAGGAGAAGGACATAAGAAAGGCTGAAAGAAGGGGAGGAGGGAGTGAGAAGACCAGGAAAGAAGAAGGAAAACTTCAGAAGAAAGAAAAACCATAGAGAAAAAATCGCCACTCCTAGAGAGGTCCTTGGAGGACTGCAAGGGGAAAAGCCCCTTCTGCTAGGAAGGAAAGGTACAGCTCGATCCCTCCCCACAGATGGCCATCCAGCCCCTGCCCAATAATAATAATAGACTCCTAGAGTTGGAAGGAAGCCCCCAAAGGGCACCCAGCCCAACCCCCTTCTGCTTTGATGTAGGAAGGCACAAGCAAAGCCCTCCCCACAGGTGGCCACCCAGCCCACTTCATCATCGTCATCACCATGCCACAGAATCCAAGGCATAGGAGGGACCCCCGAAGGGTATCCAGTCCAAGCCCCTTCTGCCAGGAAGGAAAGGCACAGCTCTGTGATACTCTGTAAGTCACCCTAAAAAGCAATTTTGGAGAAGGTTGATATATTCCTGTTACAATAACCTCATACTTGTATAAGTTGGTTGTGCCATCTCTATATGCTATAAATCTTTAGCTCCAGTGAAGGAAAATGTTGGCCCTTGATTTGCCTGTGCTTTTAACAATGTCAGTCCTATTTCCCTGCTTTGGGCAATTTAGAACCAATTACGAAATTTGTAATTAATAACATATCAAATAAGAATTTTTTTGAAAATTTTTTGTAAGTCATTACGTTAAGCATAAAAAAATCCCCCCCATTTGATTTTAGAACCACGATTTTTCTTGATCAACCAACCCTAGTATTTATTGTTACTATATCAGTACTGTCCAACTTCTATAGGCCCAAGGGCCAGAATTCCGGTAGCAGGTTGGATTGTATGTGGTGAATTACCCTTGGGAAAAATTGACTTGTAGAATCCAACTGACTGGAAGGGAACCAAAAAAGGCATATTTCCTACAGTTGTGTCTCTCTTTTATTTCAACAGCATCTGAGGCAAAATTATAGTGAAGCCATGTTGGGTTTTAGCTTTATAACAGAGTGTAAATTCCTAAATAAGAATGTGTGTAACTTTCTTGAACACAGCTTAATTGCAAAACTATCTTTGTTCTGCTTGGACAATTTTTCTTTTTCTTTCTTTTTCTAGTTGTATGGATTTCTTTTTACAGTATATTGTAGTAAATTAAAAATAACGGTTACTGTAAAGCATAGTATTTATTCAGCTACTTATTTTCTTAATAGCACTGATTACTGCATTCGTAAATCCATGATATTTTTTCGTACTGCCTCCTGGAATAAGAATCCTTTAACTAGTCCTTTAATGAAGCATCCACTCTAAAAGAAACCTCAATGAATTGTAATGGTCTAATTTGCTAAAGCTTATTTTAACTTCAGGGCTAATTGGGGAATCTCGTGAGAAAGAAAAAAATATGAGAAAAATCTAGTTAAATAATTAAATAATTAAATAACTAGTGGAGTCCATGTTCTGTAATACAAAGCTAGATACCATCTGTAGGCTGGGGTGTCTACATGGGCAAAAAATCCCAGAGTCTGCCTGCATGGAAGGTTGGTGACTTCATGATGCATAGCGACTTCCAGTGAGTATCCCAGATTTTTAAACATGACTTTGCCCACTTTGAGAAAAAATGAGGGATACTGGAAATTTTTTCAATTTCGTACGTTTTTTAGATAACTCAAATTGTTCAAGTATTTCTTGGTTTTGTGTGTATATTACTCTGATATCTTGTCATATCACACACACAGAAAATAAGTACATTTCCCATAGCAGGGAATTCCATAGTGCTGGGATCAGAACTCTCTCTTACATATGTGAAGAAATGGGGCCTTATCAGTGCAATGATGTGCTGGAATGGTTTGATCTCAGTTTGTGTAATTGACCCATCCTAAACTATTTCGATTTTAAAAATAATGGCCAGCACTTGAATTGTGCACAAAATCTGTAAACATATATAGTCTTCATCTGTTGGTATTAGAGGCACAGGACCTCCCAGAAAAGTGGAACTAAAAATAATGACCTCCCACTATTTTTAATCTCTCTAGGAATTTCTAAGCCCTCAATGTAATTCTATGGTCAAATTCCTCTGGATCTACTGATTCCTAAAGAGATCATATTAATACAATCAGTGCATAACCAAATCTGCAAAAGTGGAATTCTCAAACATGGAGGGCAAATTGTATAAAACTGTGCTGTAAACATAGAACAAACATATGCAGGAGAAAAGGGGGACAATAAGATATGAAATAGAAGACAAAAGGAAATTATTGGTATTTGGGGCTAAAAACCAATGCTGCACTTTTGCCTGATTGTTAACATAATGGAACTCATTTCATCTCCTCAACAAATCTACATGTAAACTAAAAAAAAGTAGCTCCTTAGGATTTCCTATGTCTTCAATTGGATATGCAAACTGGACTCCAAGAGGAGGAAAAGGACAACTCTTCGAAGTAATCCTATTGGATAGAAAAAAAAGCTCTCTTAGAATCAGAGCAGGTGGCATTATGTTTAGTGCTTGCAGCAGACCTAATAAAAACACTGTTCTTTCTTGATTGTAAGTCTTTTTTCTTAAGTTTTTAATCTAGAAAACTCTCAATAAAATTTGTCTTTTTTGTCTCTTTTGGAGGCCATACTACATCTTTTGATCTTCCTGTACTACTCGTGTCATTTTATTGACAAGATCAAACTGTGAGTATCTATGAATTGCCCTATTCCCTTCATCTTAACTAATATGTGAATTTTGTATTCTGCGTGGCATGTTCCCTGAGATTTTGTACAAGCTGACACCACAGGCACACCTCTAAATCCCTTGAATACCTTAATCCTGCAAAAGCCATATCCAGCTCTACTTTCAAACCTGGGGGATGTCTAGAATTTTAGGTCTTTAATCCTCCACCAGCACAACCATTAGTCTCCCAGCTTGGCCTCAAATAGATCCAGTTCGTAATACAAATTTGAAAGATTGTGATACATTCACAGACAACACCTCCCCCCACCCTTGATACATAGAAGAAGGTTTGGTGGGTAAAGCTCTCAAAGATCTTTGATACCAAGTGGTGGTTTCACTGAAATCAGACACCTATTTTCAGTTGTAATTTTCTGAACAGATCTTCAGATATGTTTATATTAATTCTAATTCTGGTAGCTTGAGCAGAAGTAAGACAGAAAAAAATATGCTCATTGGAAGTATTGATTGGTTAGCTTATCTCTCACTTATCCACATGAATCATAGGTCACAAATTACAAATATAGTTTCAGACAGACAATGTATCAACAGATGTTGAAATAATAGCAGTAGAGGTTTGACAGCTGTAGATGTTTTGGAACTACTACCATATGATGTAAATCAAGATATTCAAGAAACTCATAGATGTAACCCCAGAGCTTCTGTTCTCATATTCTGAACATTCTTGTAGAATAACAAAATGCCACAAGACTGGAGTTAGACAAACAATGTCCTCATTTGTAAAATCAAGAGTAGAAGAGAAGAACCAGACATCCAGACAGTTTTTTGGAACACTGGAAAGATTCTGGAATGGATAATAGTCTGGCTGAGAGCATTCAGAAAAAGGGCTGCCATCAACAAAAAAAATCAAGAACAAGTCATGCCAGATTAAACTTGTCTCCTTTTTTTGGTCCTAGCTAAAAAGTGTATGGAATGCTGTAAACATACTAGCACAGAAGCAGAATGGTGATAGGGTCGTGGTACAATTTGCATATATTGTTGGGCATGGCTTTATCATGGGGAGGAGAGAGACTGCCAATGAATGTTTCAATGCTGTTTACCTCTTTTATGCAATAAAGTCTTCGCTCGCAGGAATAGCAAAAACCAACTTTGTTCCTTTTCATACTATCCCTTCACATATTTAAAAATTGCAATTATGTCAACTCTTGAGCTTGTCTTCTCCAAGCTAAACATATGCAGCTGTCTAAACTGTCTTGCTCATTGTCCTTTGAGCTTGTAACTACCCTTGTTGAACTGTGGTCCCTCTCTTCAAATTGATCATGGATGGGAGAAAGGACTCAGAACATTGGGGCTTAAGAAGTAAAGACAACGTAAGGAGTAAAGACAATTGGAGTTAAAGGAGCAAAGGCATCTATACAGGCCACAAAAAGTGATGCTGATCCAGAAAGGTATTCCAGATCAACATTGCCATGATCCACATGGCACATAATGGTGTCCGCTGTACATGCCTCTGACCTGGCCTGGGGGATGATGTCCACACAGCCCAGTGGCAGTGGAACTGGTTCAGCACTGCTCGACCATCACCTTTACTGGCATTCTGTATTGGGCATGTAAATGGCACTGGCCAGTCACTGCACCATTTATTCCAAAGTGATGAAGCAACAGAAGAGAGGGGAGAGGAGGAAGGACAAATCACACATCCTTTTGTCCCTCCTCTCTCCAATTGCCTTGTAGCTCTGGATAGTGTCACTCCAGGCACTGTGGATCACTCAGACTGATGGGCGCAAAATGGGTGCCATCTCTTTTCCCTGGACTGCCAGAGCTCAGCTAAAGCAAGATAGTGGTGTCAACAGCTGAGTCACTTCCTAAACAAGAAGTGGAACAATTTGCACTGGCTCAAAATGTGGGCAAATTTCGGAGCTTCAGAGAAGGACTGGAGTATCCCATGAATTATTTTAATAAGGAACAAGGCCTTGTTATAGTGAATGAACCCTGTGTGTTGTTTGACCACTACAGAGTCTATTCACCCCCAAACGTAGTCATTTGGGCCATGTAGATAGGGCACTATGTCATTGTCTTTTCTGGTTTGATCATTTACATGGCTTCATGAGAATAATACCTAATTATTGCTATCATTTAAATAGGAAATTCAATTAATCAAGTATGATTTAGTATCAGTTCTCACAGGACTGGAAGTGACATGTTTTTAGAAATCAAAACTTATCAACCTGATATAGCTAGGGGCAGGGCCGTAACCAGGATTTTGTTTCGGAGGGGGGCTGAGTTTGGTTCGGGGGGTCGGGGCTGAGACTGGGTGGAAGAGGGTCTATCCTAGCAAATCTTTTGTACTGTTATCCCAATAACCCCATTAATGTGGGATATAATGAGCATGGTGATCAGATCATGATATGAATAAACATAACAGTTTAAATAATGTACCAGTAAGGCCTTTTCGCGGACCACCCTGAGAATTTCGGGGGGGGGGGGCTGAAGCCGCCTTAGCCCCCCCTGGCTACATGCCTGGCTAGGGGGTTATTGGATAACAGAAGTAAATTCTTCAGGTAATACTGGCAATAGACTACTCACTCCCTTTGAATGTAGAACCATAAGCACTACTTTTAGTTCTCATTCAAGCAATTGCAAGCTAAAAAGCCTTCCATAAACAGCTCTGCTTTGGGGCAGGGATGAAGGAAGTGTGTGGCCCATGTACTCTCAGTTCCACACATATTTTTTTTTACTTTCAAAGGATTCCTTTCCCCACCAAAATTGACTTTCTGTTACAAAAATGTGTAACCTGAACTTAAAATGAGCCAGAGACATGACAAAATTGACCTCATGCCTGTGAAGGTGTGTGGGTTTTTTTGTGCGGCATTGGGGGCATTCTATTAAAAATGATAGAAGCTGCAGAAATGTCAGAACTCTTGTTGTTCCTTCTGAGTTGCTCTGTTTTTCCACACAGTCTGTCCTGCAATCCATAAACTAGTTTACTGTTCCTGACTGTGGCAAACCTTATCCCACTGACAATCTTGAATGTAGACTTAACTTTTTTATTAGCTTTTCGGTGTGGAATGGAAAGGATCATCAGCTTTTCATTTACCTCGGCAGCTACATTCCATTTCGTTGCATTTTGGAAAGAGTGCAACATAAAATACCCAGTCGTGACAGGATCATCCCTCTAATGGCTGAACTGAATTCTGAAAAGTGTGCAATGCAAGCCAGCAGATCAAATATAATTTTCGTAAATTCTAAAATAATAGGAATGAGATTAAAATCTTAGGATGGGGAGAAGCAGATACTTTATTTTCTTCTTCTGGGAAAAGACTTTGGTTATTTAGCAGATACAAAAAAAGCCACCAGTTCCATCGCACCCCAAGGAAAATCCCTTATGCTGGTGCTTAAACTCTACTACATAAGTGAAAAGTGAGTTGGACAGCACAAAAAAGTGAACAGGAGTACAGTGTTCCCTCGCTTATTGCTGGGGTTAGGTTCCAGGACCTCCCGTAGTAAGTGAAAAACCATGATGTAAGGACGCTCTATTTATTTTACTATTTATACATTATTTTAGTAGTTATACACTATTTTAAGTCTTTATAATCTTAAAGTAAAGTGAATGAAAAGAAGGAAAGGCCCTTCAAGGCTGGAGGAAGGACTGAGGAGGGAAAGTGCCTTAGAGAGCAGTGGCAAAACCCCACAAAACAGTGAAAATACCATGATATATATTTTAAATTAATATTTTTTGAAATCTACAAAACAGCGAGTCCGCAATAAGCGAACCATGAAGTAGCAAGGGAACACTGTATATATAGCTTCTTATATGCTCCCTATGGTTGTGTGTGTGTATTATTATTATTATTATTTTGAAATAATTTTATTGAGAACAAATAGTTTTACATTTTGATAAAAAATATTTTGTCATTTTTCACCATTTTTCACTTTTTAAACTTTTTTATTTTCTTTATTTTCTTTATTCTTTTTTCTCTTTCTCTTTTCTTCCTCTTCTTCTCTCATCCTTATTCTTCTTTTCATATTTTTTTCCTATTCTTTATCTTTATTTTTATGCTTATGAAATTTTCATTGTTGTGCTTTTTTAAAATGAAAAATTTGAAAAGCTTCTAAAATGCGCAAATGACAAACTTATCTAGTTTAATTACTTCATATGTGATGAATGCTTTTGTCTTGGAGGGGATTTAGCTTAGGGTAAGTAGTCCTGGAATTTTCATAAATTAGTGATATGTTCATCACAGAATGGAAAAACCGCTTCCTAAGAAATTATTCCCCTAATATTGCATGAATTGTGATATTTACCTGAGGTTTTTACACCTACCTCTAAACACATTCAATGCAGTTAATTTTAGTCATAGGTATTTGCAAATAATCAGGAGAAGCTACAAAGTCATCTGTATTTAATGTTAATTATATTCCATGAGCACTTTTTCAAGCATGCCTTCCCACCCTTCATGACCTTGCCAATGTGATGTTATATAACGCCACAGCTTCTCTCCCCCCAGTTCCAAATAATATAAAAATGATCTATAGAATCACTACCAGGACAGCTGTTCAATGAATAGATATATTATACAATAGGCTCTGTTAATAATTCCTCTTGACATGTTTGCAAAGTTGAACAGTCTGCTTTCTGACCACAGGAGACCAAAGTGCATCCTTCACTGGCAAAAGAAAGCTGTGTAACTAATTTGCAAGGAGACAAAAATCTGAACGATACCTATAAGCATTTATCATGCAACTAGCAGCTTTGAATGTTTTCCACAAGTGATAAAAGTTTTGAAAGGTTAATATAAAGATGTGGAGAAATTAGAGAGGATGGTTATCCAATCCATGGTACAAGAAATGATAATACACATAGCATTATTGTTACCTTAGCAGCAGTTACCGATATGCTCAATATCTTGTTGAAATCAAGTAGAATATTAATTATTTTGGTTAGCTTCAATTGAAAAAACAACTCAAGCAACCGTTGAATGGTGAGCTAACATATAGATATGATTCAATGGGTCTCTCTAGTTGGAATGAACAATAAGATCCAGGCTGCAGAGTGATATGCAGACTGCCCTGTGCCTCCTAAGCTCTCAGGTGAAGGGAGGGATCTTTGCTTGGCTCACAAAAGGTAATAAAGTACAGTGGACCTTTGGTATTCACTAAGATTCAGTTCCAGATCTCCCGCCACCCCATGGGTACCAATAATTTGTGGGAATATTTTCAAGCTATAGAAGGTTAAATTTTACTTAATGATAATTTTATGTCCATTAGGATGATGGGAGATTTATTTGATGGACTTTTATTTGATGCTTATTTTTATATTTGTGTGTAATTGCTACTGTACACCACCTTGGGTCTTCGGAGAAAGGCAGTATCGAAATATCCCAAATAAATAAATAAATATGGAAGGCCAACTGTATACATTAATTCAAACCTCTCTGCAGAAAGTGTGCCAATACACTGAATAATATATTGGGCATGAGACAACATGACTCACTTGGACAAAGATTTTTACTGCCATTTTTCTTATTTTTTAAAAGTTTATTTGTGATTTGTGTTATTGGCATTGAATGTTCACCTCTTTTATTGGAAACCACCCTGAGTCCCCCAGGTGAGATAGGGAGGGTTATTTATTATTTATTATTTTGAACTTATATGTCACCATTCCCAGTGGCTCATGGTGGTTCACAATACATACAGAAGCATTCATAGAACAGCAATTAAAATACAATAAAACAATTTAAAACTAAGACAGAAAAGGATGACTAGGCTGGACCATTACAGATTGAACACCTGTCGAAAAAGGTTGGTCTTGCAAGCCCTCCGGAAGGAGGGCAGATCTGTTATTGCCTGAACCTCTTCCGGTAAGGCGTTCCATAGATTAGTGCTGCTACCGAGAAGGCACGCTGTCTCGTGGTTGATAGTTGGCAAGTTCTAATAGTTGGAATTTCCAACTATTTTATAAATAAATAAATAAATATTTTATAAATAAATAAAGTATGATTATAAAGTATTATTATAGTGGAAAGTTGTAGGTAAAGAGGAAGTACTCATTATAAATGGATTTATTCAGTCAAGGAGGTCATATCCCTGGGTTTGCAAGGCCTGAGCAGGTTAATTGATGATGGGGTCTTGGAGGTCTGTCACTCATAGAGTTGCCTTGTGTTAAAGCTGACTTGGCATCCAAGTCCTACAGGTAGCCACTGTTTCATCATATATATACTGAATCTTTTAAATTTGTATTTAAGACCCCCCTCTCTCTGTCTGTCTCTGCATATATATATATATATATACACACACACACACACACACACACAGTATATACACACACACACACATATATACACACACATATATAGCCATGTATATAGAACATAAAATACACATACCATTCAACAATTCATTTGCTGTCTTTCCAGTGGAGTAATAGTTTTGATTTTACTTACTAAAGTAGACAAAGGTTCTGTCTTTCTCTATTCTCATTATTATGATGGCATAAACTCTCTGTCATAGCTTTCTTATTAAACATCTAATCACCAGGGATGTTACTGCATGAGACTTTAAACCATTAGTCTTTATTTCTGAAAAGATTTTTTATATTTTTAATCCACATTTAAGTGTTTGTTTTCACAATGCTTCAGTACTTTGAAAACGAAGAAAGACACAGCTCTGAACCTCTGAATTCTCAGAGCCCACAATTCTCACATTAAAAAGTGGGGAAGCATGCATGAAGAAGGGGAATACATGAATTAAGGGGAATTTAGTTACTGCAGCACATTCTGAATTTTCTGAAAGCATTTTACTAGGCTTGGCATGAAACGAAGAGGAGCTAGACAGGTGTACCTACAGTCGCGTAAGACAGTGTTTCCTAACTGGTGTGCCGCGGAACACTAGTGTGCTGTGAGCGATCATCAGGTGTGCCATGGGAATTGGAACCTCCAATACCCTTTCTTCCCCCTCCTGCCGAAAACCTTTTCTTCTCCACTCGGGCTCCCTTCATCCCAGCCTCGCTCTGCTCGCTTTGCTCACGCTGCTGCTTCTGATGCCATTTTGATCCAAGGGGGCAGCGAGAGTGTGCTCAGGAGGGGGGGAGGGAGGAAGATGTGACCTATGCGGGAGCTACTACACAGACTTGCCCCACGTCTTCCTCCCTCCCGAGTGGAGAAGAAAAAGTAAGTGTTTGGGAGGAGGGGGAAGAAAGGGCGCGAAGGAAAGGGGGAGGAAGAGGTCTCTGTCGAAAGCTGGCATGGGCAAAGTTGGACCTTCCAGGTGTTTTGGACTCCAAATTCCACCATTCCTAAGGCTCATCATTTATAATAATTTTGTTTTCCTGTTAATTTAGCCATCAGTTTGGCAATTTCTGATGTGACTGTGCATGCATTCATTTTCCACACAATTAAGGTTTAGTTGTAAAACAGAATTATAGAATGAAAATAAAGGGAGGACCCTTATTTCTGATTATCCAGATACAGAATAGGTTGAAGGCTGGAGTATTATGTGCTTCTGGACTCTCCACAGGTAAGGACCTTATGCTACAATTGCACACATATTACATATACTTCTTGTACTAAGATGCTATAAGAAGAAAATGCTTCAGGGCAAAGAAAGCCTGTAAATGTCTCAATCTCATCTGCTCACAGTATTGCCATATCTGCCTCATTTTCCTGGAAAATGTGAGCAGTAGTAGTGATCTTTCAAGGAGAATAATCCATTAGTTAAAGTGGAACCCGAACAACAACTAGTCCCATATCTGCCCAGCCCACCCCTACTGTACAGCAGAGAAAGAAAAAATAAAGTTTACTTATTACTTATAATAGCACACCAAAGATATAAAATATATATTGTGTTCTTTATCAAATATACTACTGCATAAGCTGTAAAATATGGTTTGGTCCTGAGAGGGCAGAATAAAAGTCTCCTGCTTTCTCATGCTGTAGTGTGATAAAGCAGGGGACACCGGTGGTGCAGTGGGTTAAAGCACTGAACTTGTTGACCAAAATGTTTGAATCCGGGGAGCGGCGCAAGCTCCTGCTGTCAGCCCTAGCTTCTGCTAACCTAGCAGTTCAAAAACATGTAAATGTCAGTAGATCAATACATACCGCTCCGGCAGGAAGGTAATGGTGCTCCATGCAGTCATGCCGGCCACATGACCTTGGAGGTGTCTACGGACAATGGTGGTTCTTCAGCTTAGAAATGGAGATGAGCACCACCCCACCAGAGTCAGACACTACTGGACTTAATGTCAGGGGAAAACCTTTACTAGTTTGTAAAAAAAAGCTGGAATCAGATATAGATTTCCTACTTCAATAAGTTTTGTTACAATCACAGGCTAAGCTGATACAGGCAAGGGCTTCCTGAGAAGCCAAGTATTTACACTGAATCAATTTTAAAGGCATAAAGGATTCAGATAGATGACTCACTCTATCCCCTCAGGTTACTCCTGTTGGACTTTTCTGTAAGGAGAGTCATGTCTTTGCCCATTACTTGAAGATGACAAGGTTGTTAAAGGGGAAACATTTCTTGTTAAAGATTTTCGTAATGATACCTCTCTCCTGTGGGGATTCTTCTTGAGGAAAAAGAATAAACCCTGCCATGTTCTTGGTTAACTCAGAAGGCTTGCTACCTTTCAAGATAATAAATGTACTCCCTTTGAAATGAAATGAAATAAATAAAATAAAACACAATACAATACAAGAAAAAGACAACTATTCAAAGATACAAAACTGAGTCTTCATGGGAAATCTTGAAGTAATTTGCTGATTAGCTTGGAGCAGAGAGAAATGAGAGGTAATGTGATAGCCATCTTTCAATATCTGAAAGCATGTCATATGGAAGATGGAGTGAGATTGTTTTCTATAGCTCCAGAGACGTTAACATGAACCAAAGGAATCAACTTAGAAGAAAAGAAATTCCAATGAAACATTATGAAGAACGTATTGACTGTAATAGCTGTTTATCTTGGTGGCCATCCCAGAAGGCTACTTTATTTATGTAACCCCACATGGCAAAAGATTAAAGAAGATAGTCTTTGTGTTTTATGATTAATGAAAACAGACTTTCAGTGCTCTCCCGTTACAGTTTAGGAATTTTTTTTGACATTCACAGAATCATAGTTGCACGAGACTACAAGCTCACCCCTTTGCCATTCAGGAATATACAATCACAACATTCCTGATATCCAGTCTTTGTTTAAACATCTCCAAAGAAGGAGACTCTACCACACTCTAAGCCAGCTGTTAGGAATTGTGGGAGTTGAAGTCCAAAACACCTGGAGGGGAGAAGTTTGCCCAGGCCTGCTCTAAGGGCATGCCTGAATCCCAGGATGGATACATTATCCCAGTTCCTCCCAAGATTGAGGCCCCACACCTCCCTCAAACCATAGACTTTCTTGGGGGGTGGGTGGTCCATGCTCTTCAGGGTCAACTAAAGGTTGAGCTAGACCCCCCATTTATCCCCAAAACGTATCTGAGGGGCCTGCCTGCATGCTCAGGCTCCTCCTTTGATAGCTCCTGGTGCATCAAAATGACACATCAGGAGGTTGGGGAGAGGGGGTGGGGAAGGAGTGGCACCATCCTGCTTCTTTTTGGGCTCCAGGAACCCATAGCACCAGGATTGCTTTGGGGATTGATCTCCAGGATCCTGGAAGCAATCCTTGGAGTCTATCCCCACAGGGCCCACTCCTGGAAAGATCTGGGCCTTATATTAAGGTTCAGATATTTCCAAGTGTTTAATTAATCTGGAGTAAACTGGGAAATCCCAATTTACTCCAGATTAATTTGGGATTACTTGAGGCATCAATTGAATACCTCAGGTAAACCCGAAACAGAGCCCACATTTTGGGCCTTTCTGAAAGGGCTTTGAGGTAGCATATTTCACTGCCAAATAGTTCTTATTATCATGATGTTCTTCCTAATATATGAACACTTTTTTCGTGTAGTTTGCATCCATTACTCCATGACCTAGGGCTTCATAAATATAGTTCACCCCTATGGTGGCCACATGAGAATGATTCAGGGTAACCTTGAGGTCTTGCCCTGGGTTATTCAGTCAGGGGAAAGACTGAATCCTGTACAATCAGTACCAACCGACTGCAGCCTGCATTCCCAGGACTTAGGTGGCCTGGGAAAGGGATATTTCTTTATCTTCCTCCTCTACCTTTGTTGCCCCAAAATCACAGCTAATGTCAGAGTGGGCAATGTGGTAAAGGTAGTTGTCATGCCACAACATGGGTGAGGGTGGAGGGGTAGTTAGGGTGGCCACCGAGCAGGAATTACCTCCCACTTTTGTGGAGGCTGGTGGAGTCCTTGTGAGGACTCCTGTTGGGCCCAATTCAGCATCAAGCACACCAGATCAGGCCCAAATTTGGGTCAGTGTAGACGGGCCCTAGTGTTGTGATATGCTACATTTCAGCGGCATAGTCCACAAGTCAAACACCAGAAGTTCATGCAAACAAAGTTAAGGTCAATGTTCTGAAGTTAAAGTACCAAGTCAAAACAATAACTGATAAGGGTAGTCCAAAGCTATAGTCTACGTTCAATTCTGTGTGAAAGTTAGAAGAATTGCAGCAGCAGGTCTGGGATAAACAATAGTCAAGGTCCGAAAAGTTGATTGTCCAAGAACAGCAGAGTATGGCTTCTTTATTCTAAGATCTCAGCTGTTGCTTATTGAAAACTCATTTCTTCACTAATCTTGCAGACCTGCAAGATTCTGCACACATCTTTCTGTGTTCTACAGCTGGAAGTATGTTTAACTCCTCACTGGCTGTTTCTTTCGTATTTGCCTCGGCTTGCTCAGACTGCTGGGGAATGTCTCTCAGTGCTGAAGCTTCATCCTGAACTAAGCTGGGGCAACTGCTGGGAGCTGCTAACCTCCATCTCCTCTACTGACCTTTCCAGCCACTTCTCATCCTCACTGTTGGAGCTGGCCATGACACATAGTCTCTAGAAAAGCAGAAAAAATGCTCACTTAATCTTCAGTATGATATCCTTTCAAATATTTATACATGATTATCATGTCACCTCTTGATCTTCTCTTTTTCAAGCTAAACATATCCCAAGCAGCCTCTCATAAGACATGGTTTTCAGGTCTTTGACCATTTTGGTTGGCTTTCTCTGGACATGTTCCAGTTTGTGAATATCCTTCTTGAATTGTGGTACCCAGAACTGGATAGGGTATTTCAGGTGAGGTCTGACTAAAACAGAATAGAATAGTATTACTACTTCCCTCAATTTCGACATTATGGTATTATTGCTGCAGCCTGGAATCTTTTAACTAACACAACACATTGTTGACTCATGTTTTGCTTGTGGTCCACTAAGACCCCTGGATGCCTTTCATACATACTACTATCAAGCCAGCTGTCATCCATCCTATATCTGTGCAATTATTTTTTGCTGCCTAGCTGTAGTACTTTACCTGTATCCCTTTTGAAATTCATTTGCTAGCTTTGGTCCAGCTCTCTAATCTTTTACAGTTATTTTGGATTCTGATCCTGTATTTTGGGGTATTAACTACCTCTACTAATTTGGTGCCAAATTTGAAAGGCATGCCCTCTATTTCATTGTACAATTCATTGAAAAAGATGTTGAATACCACTAGGCTCAGGACAAAACACACATTGCACTCTACTGGTCACTTCTCTCTAGGATGAGAAGGCACCCTCTAGGATGAGTTAGCTGGTATCCAAGCCAACAATAGCATTGTCTAGCTCACATTTTACTATCTTATTTGCAAGGTTGTCATGGGAGACCTGGTTGAAAGCCATACATTATCTTGCATGCAGAAAGCGATAGGTAGAAAAAGTTTACTACCTTTTCTTTCCCTCTGCATCATCTTTAATTTCTTCAGTGACTCAGAGATCTTGAAGATATCATTGTATATTTCTTGAAATGAACATGGACATAGAAAATGAACATAGATGAAATTGTACCTCTCATTACTAAATGTCCTATTTCTGAATCATGTCAATTAAAGAAATTAAATGGCAGCGATTCGCTAGATCCACTATTGTGCTATCAAGTTTGATTTACTAGCATCATAAAGATTAGTGATGCCACTTGGGCAATGTGTGTACTTAGGAATTCAGTTTTGCTTTCCCTCTCAAAAGCTAATCTTACTCCCATCAAGTCTGTTTGTAAGATGTTTTCATTCTTAAAAGCTTATTGCAAAAGCCTGGTTATTATTGTCTGACACATAATATAGAGGCAGAAGGGCCAGCCAGTGTCCTTAATGGAAGAAGATAAGAGTTTATTGGAGCTGAAGTGGATTTCTTGAGTGTTGTTTACAATAGATCGGTAAAAGCAGTTTCAGAAGTAAGAGTAGTGAGAGTGTACAAAGTATGTTCTGTGTCTAAATTTGTAATATTCTACTAATACAAATCTCTAAAATATTCATGCCTAGGCAATAGCTCAAGCAGATGTCCACCTTTTAAAAGAATTATTGATTCGAAAGGAGTGGATAAAAAGTGAAAGGGATGAAATGAGGTGAGACAGAAGTCAAACATGAACTTTTCCTCAAACCCTTCTCTCCTTTACATTTGCCTTTCCATCAGAGGTTTCCCTCTGATTCAACACATTCTCTATGTGATTTTGTCTTATCCCTTCACTCATATATACATACCAATGGTCTCTAATTTAGAAGAATGTCTGATAAAAACCATGGAAACATATTTAGAGTTAGCAGTGTTGGCCATGAGGCACAATACTAGAAAACCCAAAATCTGTATTTTGGTTGCCTAAATTGATTTTTAACATCACTGCCTGATGGTGAAGCCAGTGAAGCTTTCAAAGCAGGTACAATACATTTTGATTATTTACTTATCTGTATCTAACCTTTCATGATATCTTGCCATAATTTTCTTTATTCTATTCTATTCTATTGCTCCCTTTCTATTTTAAAATATATATTTCAAATCTCTTGAAATTATTTATAGAATCCATATAGAGATCGCTCTTCACAAACATATTTTGTAACTTCAATTTTCAGTCCTGCCAGCACAAGGGTTTAACCCAGTGGTTCCCAAAGTGGACGGTACCGCCCCCTGGTGGGCGGTGGGGCGATCCAAGGAGGCGCTGGGAGGCTCAGGAGAATTTGGGGATGCTGAACCCCTGTAAGGGGTCAGTGACGTGAGCCAGGCTTGCCATTTGTAGGGCCGCGCACTTGCGAGGATGTCCCTGTTGGAAGAAAGAGGCCGACACACAGGACTGCACCATGGGCGGGGTTGATGAAAGGAAGGAGGTACACGCTGCTGTTTTCACAGCAACGCCTGCCAGGGATTCCAACTCGCAGGGACACAGTCGCAAGCGCGCGATTTCCAGGCAGGTGTTTCCATTTGATCCAGATCTGTCATTCATGGGGATCTTAGTGGTCTGTGGAAGTAAGAGCTGAATTGGCTGAAGGTACTGCAAATCCCATTATCTGTTGCTCATACTCCCCCAAACATATTGTTTTTTGATTATTTCTGGAATTCAATGTTTGTAATTTACTATATTTTATGAAAAAGGTAGAAACATTAATACATATATCTTTCTGTTCAATTGCTATTAAAAAAATAAAAAAATTCTAGGGGGCACTGAGTATTTTTTTTTCTGGAAAGGGGGCAGTAGGCCGAAAAAGTTTGGAAACCACTGGTTTATCCCATTGTGCCAACGGGGACTTCAATGACTGTCAATTAGTTTCCAGGCAAAGTACAAAGCATTGCTTTTGACCTTTAAAGCTCAACATGGTTTGGATCTAGGTTACCTTAAGGAACACCTTGTCAGGAATTTAAGATGCAACTAAAGACACATCTCTTTCGGCAGGCCTACCCCGTAAATGTTAACTATGGATTTTAAACTCCCATCTTGTATTTACTGTATTTTAATATTTGTTCTGAGTATTTTAATACATATATTTCATAGAAATACATTTTAATATGAGTATTTTATATAATGTTTTATGATTATGTATTTTTAGCTTTGTTGTGCTTTGCCTCAAGCCATGAGGAGAAGTGGGTAAGAAATAATAATATTAATTAACACAAAACAGATTACTGTGCATTACACGGTTAATTGTATCCAAGCAAGACAGGATTGTTAAACCTTGGTTTAAAGCTAAAACACCATCCTGGTTTGGGTTTCCTTCCTGGATTGTTTATATTTCAACAAAAGAAAAGAGAAAGGCAAGAAGAGGCTGCTTGTACATATTTTGATTTATAAAGCCAGAATTTCTGGCTTAGTGTTATGAGTGAACACAGCCATGATGTACATTGTAATACAGATATTGAGCTTATAAGAAATTATCTGGTATTCCTCTTGACCTACATAGCTGTGTCTTTGATTTTTTATTTTTGCCTCGGGTTATAGTAGCTTTTCCACCTGCAAACAAACCAGCTGTCAGCAAGAAGCACTGTGATATTTGAACTGTGTGCCCCTTTAGCTGTCACATCATATTCACCGAGAAAAGCATGTATAAATTCTGAAGAGCATGGAATAACTCTCCAATAACCTTTGCTTGGATTGAAAGGGAGGTTCTAGTCCCAAATGCTCGTATAGGCTGGACAGTAACAACCAGCTAATAAAACAACATTGGACTTTTGTTTACTGTGAGGATGGAGCTCAACTGTTCCAAGAACATGTCTGTATTAATCCCCTGTGGTGTACATTTATTAGATATACACACACAATTATATATACCAGAATCTTAATAAATGACCTGAAATACAGGTTGTATCCCTTATCCAAAATGCCGACGACCAGAAATATTCTGCATTTTAGATTTTTTAAAAAGAAATTGGAATATTTACATATATGTAATGAAAAAACTTAGAGATGGGATCCAAGTCTGAACATTAAATTCATTTGTGTTTCATATATGCCTTATACACCCTTTGAGGGCGAGCCCTTGTCCGCAGCCCCGGCGGTAAAGAGCTTAGGAGTACTCTTGGATGAGAAACTGACGATGGAGGCTCAGATCCAGGCCGCTGCCAAGGGTGCCTTCTTTCACCTCCGTAGGGCCCGACGGTTGGCCCCCTATCTACCACCAGAGGCGCTGAGGACGGTGATTCATGCCACCGTGGTCTCCCGTCTTGACTACTGCAACGCCTTGTATGTGGGCCTACCGTTGGCCACGACTCGGAGGTTGAGACTCATCCAGAATGCAGCGGCCAGACTCATCTCCGGGGCATCGGCCAGGAGCCATATTTCACCAATTTTAAAAGATCTTCACTGGTTACCCATTGAGCTTAGAGCGATCTACAAACTCATGGTGATAACCTTCAAAGCTCGGCAAAAATGGGACCAGCCTACCTGGGCGATCAGCTGACAGACCAACGCTGCGAAAGACTCCAAGCGCGTAATAAATGGCGACCGGTTAGCTATCCCTGGGGTGAGAGAGGCCCGGCTGACAGAGACCCGTAGAAGAGCCTTCTCGGTGGCGGCCCCTATGATCTGGAACTCGCTCCTGCCTGCGCTTAGGGCCACACTGGCCCCGGCCAGATTTCTGGCTGGCCTGAAAACCTGGCTCTTCCGCCAGGCTTTCGGGACTGAACTGGATGGATGGCAGAGCCTTCTACGGCTCATATCTGCTGTTTTAACTGATGTATCTATGTTTTTAAAGGATGTAAGTCGCCCGGAGCACCATTGGTGGAGGGCGACTCACAAGTAATAAAGTATTATTATTATTATTATTATTAGAAAAATCTAGGTTCATATCTGTGCTCAGATGTAAAACTATCTAGATGGTTTCAGACAATTTGCCATTTCTTAGCCTTGAGATCTTCTTAGGAACCTAAGAAAAAGGAAGAGATGAAAATTAAGTGAAACAATATTTATTTTTAAGAGGTTGAATCAGATACAACACTGAAATAACAGTGTATAATAGTTTTCAATGATAAATAGAAGTGAAGATTGGAACTCTGAAGTGAATGTATTGTGATACAACTTCTCATTTTCCCATAAAGATAAAATGTTTCTGATTTAGGTGACTGTGCATGTAGAATGTAATGGATGAATAGGTGTACATATAAACAATTATTGCACAAAATGCAACTTGTGAATTAAGGCTAGTGTTGCACTATTGCGATTCCTATGAATTTCTGCCATTTTCATATTTTCGAATGCAGCTTTTAACTTTGGGCAATCGCTTGATACTCTACTATACAATATCAGTTCAAAACCAGTTGTTTAACATCTTTATTTTTCGAGCAGAGAACATATGTGAAATTGATTGAACAACTCTTACTTCCATAAATGGCTGATTTTGATTATCACTTGTTAATTAATTCCATGATATTTCTCTGAGATATTAATTTATATGTGTGACTGCTACTTAATTACTCTATTCAGTAGAATTCAGTAGAACTTCCTTGGCAAGGAAAAAAACCTTAATAAGTTTACTCCCATTTTATTACAATAGAAACATTAATAATAATGCACATTGCTTTGTGAAGACATATACATAATAATAATAATACACTTTATTTATATTCCACTCTTCTCACCCCGAAGGGGACTCAGAGCAGATTACAGGTACACATACTTAGCAGACAATCCCTGCCATTTCGACATACACAACATATAGATGAACAGAGGCAAACTCGGGCCACCAGGGGGAGCTGGCACACTCCTCATCTCTCAGCGTTTCTAGCGTCCCTTGTTGTTCCTTCCGCATTCCTCAGTGTTCCTGGAGTTCTTCAATGGCCTCATAATTCAGTCAAAATTTGTCTCCCCACTTAATGTGGTACCTTTATCTCCTACTGGACAGATGCAACTGTCTTTCAGGCTGCAAAGGTCAACAGTGGGCTACACTTAAGGTCGAGCACCCACCTCGACCCGGGCAGGCCTCGAACTACTGGTCTGAGAGATCTTATGCAGCTGACACTTAGTCAGCTGCGCCACATTCCCGGTGTGGCACATTAATAATACTGCATATGTATAGCTGTGTATGAAAAAGTGTACATCTAAACTTCATCAATCCAATTATATGTTGAATAATCACAATATTATCATAAACTAATCTACAGGTATTATGGTGCTAATAGCATTTCTCCCTTCCTTGATATCTTCTTCCTTTCTGTTTCATTTATTCTATTCTCCATCTAGCGAGATCTGAATGTGGCAATCTTTTCAAGCAAGATATCCCTTATGTTTGGTTATTCACACAGAATTCTTTCCAAGACAGTTGATAAAGAAAAATGATCTAAATGCATAAGCAGCCATCAATAAAATAGCATTGATATAAAGGATCTCATCAGATTTAAAAGTCTTGCAGAATAAAAGATGAAGCTCTTCACACTATTCTAAGGATGACTCTACACTATGGATAATGATTATTTTTCTTCTCCTTCCCCATCTCCCCCTTCTCCCTCCCTCTTCCTTCTTTTCTTCAAGTTTGGATCTTCTCAACTTACATGTGCTCCTTTTAATCCATCTTGGAATCAGGAAAAGAGGCCACACACACACCCTCCAGCATATAGCCAAGCAAGCTTAAGGGATGGTAAACACAATGATCGTGGCTTTGCTCTATTGGATTATTTTCTCAAATTTGCTGCTCTCTCCCCCACTTTATATGCCAGGGGTCCTCAAACTAAGGGCCAAGGGCAAGATACAGCCCTCCAAGGTCATTTACTTGGCCCTCTTTCAGGGTCAACCTAAGTCTGAAAAGACTTGAAAGCACACAACATCATCAACAACAACAACAACAATAATTAATTACTTATTGTGTGTGTAGTGGTTTTTAATGTATTTTAAAAATGTTTTTGTTTTTTTAAATGATGTTGATTATATGGTGTATTTTTACATTGTATTGTGGTGGTGCTTGCCATAGATGCAGGCGAAACATCAGGAGAGAATGCCTCTAGAACATGGCCATATAGCCCGAAAAAACCTACAACAACACAGTGCTTCCGGCCATGAAAGCCTTCGACAATTCATATGTATGCATTGTAAAGAAAAGGATGGTGCTAACCCTTCCCTGCTGACGTCAATACTAATAGACCTGGCTGGCAACAGCAATGGAATTTGCTTTATTATAGTAATAAGATTTGGCTCTTGAGCATTGTAGAAACGCTGAGAGTATGCAAACATCAGGAGATATACTGAACTTTAGAATGCTTGCATTCTAGTCTATGGGATAAATTCCCTGCTGACACAACGCCATTGAAATTTATGGAGTTCCACCAGCAGAAAATCTGTCTCAAATTGGCCATAAAGTAGTGGAAATATATATAGTATCATGCAAGAGATTGACATGAGCAAGGGAACTTGGCACACAGCTCACAGCCATGGCATCTTTCCATGTTTCACTGGATGCTGATGTTACAGTTTTCATGTTCAAATAATAACGCTCTGATTGTTACTTGTGTGCAATGAAATGGCCACAAAATTACGAACTTTAGATTTATATTTTAGTTATCATATTTAAGTTGATGATCTCTTTTTTTCTAAAGAGATGTAGAATAAACAGAGATTTAACTAAATAGAAATCAACTTTAAAAACTTGCACCATCTTCTATATGTTAACTGGAACCATATAATAATCTGTGGTAGAATGCAGTGATTAAAATTATGCAGAAAAATGTCCTGCTTATGCTCTTCTAAAGTCAACAGTAATATCCTCCATGACATTCCTATATGGCAAAATCTGACATTTTATACATCAAGTTAATAACTAATCAAAATATATCAATTAAAATTATTTATATTGTTGAATTAATGATACAACTGTTGTTTAAAATTATCAAATTCATATTCAAATCTGTTCTCTCAAATTCTATTTTTGTTTTTTAATAGCAAATGATTAGTTACAGCTAAGCATCAAACTATTCTTTCTTATCTTGATTTTGGCCCATTTGAAATAATACTTCTGATCTCTTTTCCACAGTTGTTTTGAGGACTGCAACAGAATAATACACACAAAGTGCTCTGAACACTTAAAAAGTTTTACAGGTGTTACAAAACAGCTATAGGCAAGGATGTAATGTACTAACATCACACAGAGTTCTTTCAGTGAGGTCAGTCAAACAGTACAATCAATATTAAGTGATGGGTGGGAATGATTGGGGGTGAAATGAGATCTCATAATACTGAAAAGCCAAGCCATCATTGCAGATGTTGTTGTTGCCATATGATTTCAAGTCATTTCCAACTTATGGTGACACTAAGGCAAGCATATCATGGGGTTCTCTTGGAAAGATTTGTTCAGGGCGTTTGCCTATGCCTTTCTCTGAGACTGAGAAAGTATGACTTGCCTAAACTTATTTACTGGGTTTCTATAGCTGACCAGGTTCATAGTCCAGTGCTCAAACCACTACACCATGAAGGTAAATGGGACCTCCATGATAACATCTGAAATTCTAATTGCTGCATACACTCGAGTATAAGCCTAGTTTTTCAGCTCCCTTGTTAGGCTGAAAAAGTCTCCCTTGGCCTATACTTGAGTCAAGGTTATTTATTATTTTACTCCGTCCTTGTTATTATTATTATTATAATATTTATATTTATCATTTTACTCTATTGTTATTACATTTATTATTTTACTTTATTGTTGTTATTATTACATTTATTATTTTACTCTATTTATTATTGTTACTACTACATTTATTTTTGTACTCTATTATTACTATTATTATTACATTTCCATTATTTTACTCTATTATTATTATTACATTTATTTTACTCTTATTATTGGAAGGTTATATAAGCACATTTACATTGAAGAAGGTTAGAATAATGGTTGAATCAGAGTTGGACAGCCTTATCTTAAATCACAATTTTATGTAGATAATCAAAAACATTTAACCTACTGATGCCTCAATAAATGTAATTGTATTGGTATCTTATTTTCATTTTGAAATTTACCAGTAGCTGCTGCATTTTCTGCCCTCGGCTTATACTCAAGCCAATCCATTTTCCCAGGGTTTTTTTGTGGGAAAATTAGGTGCCTTAGCTTATATTCGGATTGGCTTATACTTACTGTAAGTATATATGGTATTAAAATTATCTCAGGTGGGATGGGTGGTGACTTCCTAGATGCAATGTGGAAGTGGATTGGGTGGGATACTTTCTGACATCTATTCCTATTGGTGGGGAGCCTTTTCTTATTGTTTAATATCCTTGTAGTTCCCTATATGGTTCCTAAATTATCTTATTTTGAAGCTTCAGGAGTTGTCAGTATTTTTAATCATGTCACCAAAAATATCAAAAGACGTGAAAATCAGTCTAGCCCAAGCACTAAGTAGCTCCCTGTGCTCTTCCCTTTCCTCAATTTGTAATAGCATTATTGGGCACGAATACAGGAAAAAGCTGCTCTTCAACTTCTTTAGACACCTTCCTAAAAATAGAACCCTACTGTGTTTAATGAGCCTCAAGGCCCTTCCATACAGCCACAACATGTGACGGGAAACAAACCACATTTTGTCTACACTAGGCTGTCATAAACTACCTCTGCAGTGAAAGACCAGCCACACAGCCCAGTGATGCCTAAACCAGTTCAGCATGGTTGAGAGTGCGCAGTGTCTTCATAGTCTCCCTGCACCCCTATTCCAACCCCCCCCCAAATACAGAAAATCCTCCTTACTGATCCCAGAGGACCTATACTTCCCGAATCTGCATCAGTCGGAACATGATGGAGCTTTAGAGGAAGAGTGGGGGCTTACCAGTCCAAAGCCGATGCAGATTCAGGAAGCACAGTCCCTTCTGTGATGGTAAGGAGGGTTTTCCATTGTTTTGTGGAGGAATCTGAATGCAGAGAGGGCAGGAAAGCACTGTCACACCATCCCACCTTGCATGAGCCCAAGGAGCATAGGATGGCAGTGAAGACACAATCTCAGGTCACACATGCTGATCCAAGGTGCCAAAATATCAGCAAAGATACAGATTTTTTTTGGATGATTCAGACCTTTGCTGGTATTTTTCCAACCCAAGGTCAAGCTGGGTTAAATGGCTACTCCTAGTTAAAGTGCATTTACCTGTGTGCATTGTGTGGATGCACCAGGTTAAAGTGAATGCTATAATTAATTTATTTATTTACTATATTTCTATCCTGCCCTTCTCACCCCCCCCGGGGGGGGGGGCGCTCAAGGTGGCTTGCAAGGCACAATTATATGCCGACACAGTACACAATATAAAACCACTAATACAACAAGATTAAAAACATCAGAGTTAAACAATTATCAACTATCAAATTAAGTTAATTCCAGGATTATTCTTCTTCCTCTACACCTCAAAGAAACAAAAGGTTTCATTCTTCTATGCATAATTTTTCCTGCTTTATTAATGTGCATGATAGTGATCTGATGTACAAAAATGATTAGCATTAAGAGCTTCATTAATAACTCACCAGACTGAAGCTGTACATGAACTTTACGGATATACCATTGATTACAGTGATGAAAAATATCATGAAAAGGTAATTCATCAAGTACTCAAAAGAAGCACAGCACTGCCACTGAATTGTTGATAATGGCCAGCGCTAATAATTCAAATCCAAGAGATATCAGAGCGTAACAAGTTGGATAATTGACTGCTCCTTGTAAGTGAAACTCATAATTAACATTTGTAAGTTACTAGCGAAGAACATTTCATTAGCAGAGTTCATTCAGGAACATATTGATGAGTAAATCTGAATGAGAATTATAGACTTTCTTATGAAAATGCTCCCTTGAAAAGAATGACAAACAAGGCTAGATTTTCATTTGCAGAAAAGACATATGGAAGCTTTTCAATTCTGATCATGCCCTCTCTGTACTGACACACAGATCAAAGGAGAACATTGTACATTGATTTTAGCTAAATAACTTTGTCAAGTTGCAACAAGAATGTAAGCAAAGTTTAGCTGAGAATGTAATAGCTGCTGAGGGTTATTTTCCCCCTAGTTGGTGGAATCAGTTTGTATTGCATTTTAAGCTGATGTTCATCTCCTGGAATAATCTTTTGAATTCTCTGTGAGCTGCTGAGACAGCAGTTTGAATTAGAGGCTTACTACATTTTTCATACAAAAAAAGGGGTGGGTGGGGTGGGGAGTAAATCCAATAATTGCTCAAAAAGCATTTAATACAATTTGAGACAAAAAGTACCAGAAATATAATCTCAGCCATACAAACATGGGGAAATTAACATCAATATGGTGTGACATCCACTATAGCTCTAGAAGCATTGGATTGAGATAAATGAGAGTGACATCCATACTGTGGAGATCCAAGGGTTTCATCTGCTTTTCTTAATTGTTAGTTTTTTAAATTAAAACTGTTTCAAGGTTGCAGTATTTATATTTATTTATTTAAAACTTTTGTACTCCAATCTTCTCACCTCCGCAGAGGGACTCAGACCGGCTCACAGCAAAGATTCATTGCTACATAAAAATTAAAAACATCTAACAGCAATACAAGATTAAAATATAACATAATAAAATACATAAAAGCCAATCGCTGACTAAAAACAGATCAACTCAGTCTATGAATCAGTACCATATTGATTCACTAGGTGCCACTGAGTCACTAGGTAGTAATAGATTTCAATCATAAGAAAGGGCTGATTACAACTCAGGGTGTATCTATACTGTAGAATTAATGCCACTTGACACCACTTTCATTGCCATGGCTCAATGCAATGGAATCTTGGGAGTCATAGTTTGGTGAGGCTCCAGCACTCTTTTGTAGAGAGAGATGGTAACACCTATGATTCCATAGCACTGAGTTATAATAATAATTATGGCTATTAAAGTGGTGCCAAACTACATTAATTCTATAATGTAGATGTACCCTCAGAGATCGATAAAGGATTAAATGTGTTGCCCAAGAGCAGGAAACCTGTCATTTTGGTGCAATGCTAACAGCTGGTCTGGAAGAGGGAGGACCTAAGAAGGACCAGACTATAAAAACTTTCTGAGTTGTGTCACGATGCACGGACTTGACCGGCCCCTTAATCACACACACAGAGACGGACTGAAGGCTAACTACTTTATTGAATATAAAACAGTTCAAAAGGTATAATGACCATAAGAATAGCAAAGTAATCCAAAAGGCTTGAAGCAATCAATGTCCAAAACAGCTTGGCAAGGCAACCCAAGGCGTAAGCAGGGCTCCACGCAGCAATGCGGATTCAGGAACAAGGCAAGGTAATTGCAAGGCAAGACTTGGTGGCCACTAGCCAACTTGGCTCCGTAGACCCACTTCGCTACACGTCTGCTCAGAAGAGACGTGGCCGAAGCACTGGGGATTGGTTCCCACGGATGCTATACTTAATCTTTCGGCCGAGTTCCCCGACGCTCTAGGCCTTGTCGTCTCCAATCTTTGCTGACGGACCTCGGCCTGTCTAGGCTGCGGTGCCATCCCCTTCTCCTGGACTCAATGCTACTTCTCCTATCAAAGGTTCGGCCTTGTCTCTCAGCAGCTGGGTCCCTATCTCCATGAGAGCTCTCCTCCCTAGAATCTTCCCAGCCGCTTTCTTCCATGTTTTCACTTAGAAGCTCCTGTGACCCTCCCCCCCCCGGATGCTCATAACTTCCACTATCACTGCTTTCAGTTTGCACCTGGCTTTCATCTATGTCTGTATAGGGTCAAGCCAACTTTCATCCCAAGCCAAGCTTTCAGTGGGAGAGAGAGGCCCAGTGATGGGAAACGCTCCTTCAGGCAAGCCTTCCAAATCCTCTTCAGAATCTATCTCTGCTGGTGCAGGCCCTAATGCTAATGGCACCCCCGGTGCTGTTCCCTGGTCCCCAGGCACAAACGAGAACTGCTGTGCTACAAGTTGTTGGGTGTTTTTGGTTGTTTGTTGAAACAAATATATCCTAGTGCATTGTAATTTCACTTGACTGTTGCTGGTGTCATTCTTTCTTTTATTCTATGTGTTTAGAGGAGAAACCGGAGATAATAGAATGAAAATTAGAAGTTTCCTTTCAGAATAACTTTGTTTTTCAAGGCCCTTTCAGACATGACTAGAACTCTGGGCTTTACTGGAGGTGGGGTGGCTACATGCCCTCTTGAGTCAACCAGAGGTTGACCCAGAAAGGCATGGAGCCAGCCCCCATTTCCCCCCTAAATTTATGTGAGGGGTACATCAAAATGACTCATTGGGAGAGGGTAAGAGGAAGTGCCAGGAGCTTTCCATGGAATGGCCTGAACATGCAGCCAGGTCCACACATAGAGATTATCTGGCAAGTAGTTTCATGGGATCTGATTATTGTTGTGTGTCTCCAAATCAATTCTGACTTATGACAACCCTATCATGGGATTTTCTTGGCAAGGTTTATTCAGAGGGGGTTCACCATTGGCTAACTCTTAGACCAAGAGATTGTCTTGCTCAAGATCACCGAGGGCATATTCAGACAGCCACTTTATTGTGGAAACTTCTGCAATCAAAAGGGGACTGTCCAGACGATGTCCTGGGCAAACCAGAATTAATGCACCACAAACCAGGAAAACTCTGGTTTGTGGCAAATTAATTTGATAGTGGGTTTATTTCACGCCTTCTTGAAACTACTTCTGGTGTCTGGACTGCAGTCCAGACAGTATTCCCACAGTTGTCCAGGTTAAATTAGGCAGGACAACTGTGGGCATACCATTCCCCTCTCCAGAAGCCCCCAAAATTGAGTTAAAAAGAAAGAAAAGAGCTCACCCGGGCTCCATGAGACAACTGCCGGAGTTCTCTTGACATGTACAAATGATGTACCAGGAGAAGAAAATCTCTCCTGCCTCCTTTTCTCCTGGCGTGTCATTTGTATGCACCAGGATAACTCTGGCAGCCATCTCATGGAGCTCAGTGAGTTCATTCTTTTTTTACTCTGTGTTGGGGGGCTTCTGGGGAGGGGGTCACAGTGCTTTCTGGGGTGAGTCTATATGGGTCCCTAGGAACATCTGTGTTTTTTTAAACATGGATGCTATTGGTATAAAGACCTGTGTGGAACCACCCTGAGTGTGTTTCAGTTGCCAAGTAGAGATCTGAACTCTAGTCCACAGAATCCTTCTCCAGCACTATAACTAATACACTATACAGGAGTGGTTCTCAGGTGATGTCAACACAGACCCATTTCTGCTTATTCTGAAAGGGGGGGAGTTCTGACTGCATCTTTGATGAAAAGGCAGCAAATGCAAGTACATAGAGCAGACCTTGGCAATTGCCGGCCCTCCAGGTGTTTTGGACTTCAAATCCAAGAAATCCTAACAGCTGGTAAACTGGCTAGGATTTCTGGGTGTTGAAGTCCAAAACACCTGGAGGGCCGGCAATTGCCCAGGTCTGACATAGACACTGTGGGTGCAGAAGGTGGACCTACAATGTAGAATCCATGAAGTTTAATATCACTTTAAATGTTTTTCCTCCCGCCAGCAAACAGTTTCGAGATATTCTTCTAGGAACTTCAAAACTGCCTTCCTTTGACTGCAGGGTTGAATCTATCACAAGACTACCTCCTGGCAACGCATAAATCTGTTGGGCCCTGAGCTGCCCATACTCTGCTCTCCCTATCCTCTCCCTTCCCTCCCTTTTTCCCCTTCTTTGTTGCTGTTACTTTTTTTGTTATTGTCTGTTTTATGTCAAACTTTGTAAACCGCTCCGAGCCCTCGGGGAGTGGCGGTATAGAAGTTTGAAGAAATAATAATAATATGCAGTAGCTCAATCCTGTGGAATCATGGAAGTTGTAGCTTTACAAGGTTTTTTTTTTAGCTATTTCTGCCAAAGAGTCCCAGTCCCTCAACTATAAAGCTATAAATTCCACGGTTCCCTAGACTTAGCCATGGCAGTTAAATAGGGTCAAACTGCATTAATTCTAATGTGCAGATGCATTCAGATATGTACCTGGGGCAACACTCTGTTTTCATTATTATGTTTTGTTTTGGTTTTCAAAATTTAGATATAACTGAATTTTAGGTGGCTACATTTTAGCATGTACTGTTACTAGGAAATTGTTAGCAAAGCATATTATCCAATTATCTGAACCTTGAACTGTAGCTAGATTTATTTGGAAATGTTGTATTTCTTTGTCTTCATGGTCAGGAGTTGTATTTAACACTTTTCAGATGTCTCCAATAGCCAATTTGACCATTGTTTTAATATGGCAAAACTGCATACAAATAAACACAACACTGATGGTGAGTATAGGTGCAGTGAGATAATTTTGGATGCCTCAAGCGGGATTCCTAATACTATAGAATTCCCATTCTTGGGAAACCCACAACTATGCGATTTTTCAACCTGTGACATTATAAAATGCACGGGAACTTTCTGAAGAGGATAGATTATGGACTCTTGTGTTACATGAGCCCTTCTACAATGCCATATAAAATCCAGATTATTTTATTTGAACTTGATTATATGGCAGTCTAGAAAGTGCCTATAATAGAATTATTTCAATTGAACTAGATTATATGGCAGCGTAGAAAGGGCATCTGAAGCAATTTTGAGCACTTCTGAAATAGAAATCAGTAATGCACAATGCAGTCTTGGCTGAGGACATAATGACTTGACTGAGGGAGAAATAGTTTGCCTAATGTGTACCTCTGAGTGCTTGGATGTTGAAAAGGAGACCTTGGGAGCATCTACTCTATAGAATGAATGCAGTTTGATACTGTTCACTGCCATGGCTCAAGTTGTAGTTTTCAAAATGTCTTTGGTAAGGAATTTACCAAATAACTCCATCAATTCCATAACATTGAGCCATTGCAGTTAAAGTGGTGTCCAACTGCATTAATTCCATAGTGTAGATGCACCCTGTGGCAACCCTGAGGTGGTTAGTCCATGCAAAGGATGAACGAAAGTGGAGACAAGAAAAAAATTGAAAGACAAGAGTAGGGCACAAAAGAACAAGAAAAAAAGTTTTTCACCAATGGGCTGAATGAGACAAAGGGAGTGATGTTGGTGAAGCTTGTATGAGCTAAATGAGAACCATGGAGGAAATCTAACCTGAATAGGGAAATTCTCTGTTACAAACATTTAACCTTCTAGTTGATAGAGGATGTGGGTTTAATACACTCTTCTTCACAGTTTAACTGTGATGGGGAATTAGGCCATTTGAATGCAGGCAGGCTTTAATTCTCAACTGGATGTGGTGTTTCATTAATTACTAATGTGTCAGCATTGGTAAAGCTGTAGTAGGAAAGATTACTCATCTGGCAATACTAGCTGCTTAAAACAGGAGGGTTGCTAAAGCATTAATGCTAAATCCTTATTGCTGCTTTTTCATATTTAATATGTTTCATGGAAGCTTGAAAAAAAGTATACGTTTCAGATTGATTAATAGCAAGGAAGGCACATGTCTTCAGCAGAAACATAAATATTTTGAGATAGGATTCACATGTATGAGTACCCAGCTAGTTCAATGTATACCACTTCATCACACTAGAGAACAAAATCAACTGAAAATCCGGTTTCTACCTCCTGAAGAATTTTGGGGTTTGTAGTTTAGGGAGAAGCCTTTAACAGTCTCACTAAACTATAAACCCCACAATTCTGCAGGAGGTAGAAACCAGATTTTAAGTGGATTTTTCTCTACTGTGAAAATTTTTGCAGGTGTTTTTGTTTGTGTTTTGGGTTGTGGGCAGATGGATGAGGAAGTGGGGACTTCTGCTGAGCTACTAATTTAGTTGAGGGCAGAGGGAGCAGTCATCTGGAGTCATCTGGAGCTTGATAAAAAGGATAAGGAAAAATTGATTTTTCTTTGCAATTTCTGGAAGGCTTTGATGTTGACTCCTGGAAAGCTGTACTGCTGTCTATTAGGCATGAGAAAAAAGTTATGAAAATGAATCGTTTCGTAAAAAATTCGTAAGAAATGCTACTTTCGAGCTTTTCCGCACCTGGAACTCCAACCAGGAAGTGGACTTAATTTTTCGAACTTCGGGGGCCAGGATTTTCTTAAGTGTCGTTATTAGGTCGTAAGGGGGCATAGGGGGCACCCTCCTTCTCTCTCACCACCCTCCCGCCTCCCTTGCCAATATTATGGCAAGGCAAGCCCTAAACTCGCTCCTTCACTCGGCTGGAAGGAAGCCTGGAAAAAATGTAAACAGAGAGGATTACTCAGAAGTAAATCTGCAAAGGAGGGCACTTTGGATGAAGGGCCCTCCTTTGTGGATTTACTTCTGAGTAATCCTCTCTTTTACATTTTTTCCAGGCTTCCCTGCCTCTCCTGCCTGCCAGCCAGGATCTAAGGCATCAAAGAGTATTGGGGTGAGAAACCAACCTAATGTATAATAGAATGAATGCTACTGCCACTGCCTAATATTATAAGTAATCCAACTGGTCATACCTACATTCCATGCACATGCAATAATACAGCAGTAATAACAATGGGTATAAGAAGAGGTAAAATTCAAACCGAAGTATTCTGACTGGTCTCTCCTCATGCGGTGCAAACGGGGCTCGGGAAATTAGCCCAGGGGGAAAGCCAGCGTTTTCTGCTTGGGTGCACACACATACATATTCTTTGGGGGGGATTTGCTGCAGAATCTTCTCTATGAGGCCGGGATTCTGCAGCACCTCCCCCCCCATGAAGATTTATGTGTGTGCACCCAAGCGGAAAAGGCTGTCTTTTCCGGGCTAATTTCCCGGGCTCACAGAGAAGAGCCCGTTTGCACCGCATGAGGCAGGGACCAGTCAGAATACTTCGGTTTGAATTTTACCTCTTCTTATACCCATTGTTATTACTGCTGTATTATTGCATGTGCATAGAATGTAGGTATATGACCAGCCTGGGCAAACTTGGGCCCTCGCTCCCTGGGGATCGGGGTGAGAGAGAAGCAGCGAGGAGCCAGGGGGGGGGGCTCCTCCTCCTTTTCTTTTGCTGCTTCCAAGAATAGAATACCCCTCCCTCCCTCCCTCCTTCCCTCCCTCCTTCCTATTTGGAGAGTCCCATCTAGAATTCAGTGTGATTTATTCAAGTTTTGGCCTACAACTCCCAGAAATCCCAGCCAATTTACCAGCTGTTAGGATTTCTGGGAGTTGTAGGCCAAAACCATCTGGAATGCGCATGCTCTGGCATACGAATTACTAACAAATTTCGTTAGTAATTAAGTTACATTTTAGAACTTTTTGGAAATTTTTTTGTAAGTCTTCCTATTACTAATAAAAAAAATCCCCCCCCCATTAGATTTACGATTTGCTATTTTTGGGTTCTAAACCATGCCTACTGTCTATATAAGATGGCAAACATGGATGGTGGTGGAATTGTCTCAATGACCTACAACATCTGTGCCATTTTTGTTTTCTTGCCAGGAGATCTGCAGAGCAATACATACAGCAAAATCAATCTGGTTACTGTTCTGGAAGAATAGGTGCAACAGCTTGTGGCCTGATTATCTACATTTTAAATCATCAGGGAGGATGAAGTGGCTTTTTGAAATAGCAAAACAGACTCTTCTGGAAGGGCAAGGTACAGGGAATGTCTCTAGGGAGGGGGACAACCATAAATACAGGAGGCAGACTCTTGGAAGAATGCGACAGAGAGAAGCAATGTGGTCTTTGGAAGTTTGAAACTACAAAATAGATTCCAGTTGTTTTCTTGGCTTCCTCAGAGGTGAAATTATACTGTCTTATCATTCTTTATGGCTATTCTGACTTCATACTCAAACAACACCATGTAATGCTACACTAGAACCACAAGGGTTATAAATAGAGTACAAAAAGCTTGAGTAAGTATCAAATATATATTAGGTCTACACAACAAGTTCTACACATTATTACGTTCCACACATTGAGAGCAACACATAGAGTTCTACACATACAGATCAGCTTATCTAGATAGTAGCAAGATCTGGATACATTTATGACAATTCAATCATTCATAGTTCATAGTTACATAGAGAATTCCAAGTCAAGCAGGGATGCTTGGGTTCCAATCAAATAAAGTACCTTTGCAGATAGTGTGGTTTGGAACAGAAGCAGTCACAAAGAGGAAGGTGAGTCTGTATAAATGGTAAATCCCAATGACGCGGTAAGTTCAAAGTAAAAGGACCCAGGCATGCTGCGTGAATGTAAACAAAGCTGCAAAACGGATACACTGTAAAGCTTTCCGTGGGCAGGGGTGTCAGAATGGTATTTTCCAAATGCGGATTACAGGCACAAGTGAGGGCCGTCCTGGAGGTTCTGAGAACAATCCAAAGAAAACCACGTAGAAGTAAACAAAGATCCCAAGTGGCAGCGCCGAGGGCGTGCTGCAAGGGAAGTTGCCTACAGCAGGAGCTCTCTCTGGAGCCGGCGGGCGGGCCGTTTTGACTCTTTCAGAGTCTTCCTCAGGGCTCAAGTTCACAATAGAGTGTCGTCCTCAAGGGTAAACAATCTTAAAATAACATAGATATAATCAGTATTATATAGACCAGTGTTTTTCAACCTTTTTTGAGCCGTGGCACACTTTTTACATTTACAAAATCCTGGGGCACGCCACCAACCAAAATGACACAAAATGACACTCTAACACAGTAATACATATAGTTAATATGTTTTTAAATGTATTTATACACTCAGTGTGAAACCTGGGCCTGTTTCGATGAACACAACATAGATATCCTGGCAGGAATGGCAGAAAGACACAAACTTCCCACACAGAACTCCCATAACCAAGAGAAAATTCTATAAGAGTTTGGTGGGCATTGACCTTGGGTTTTGGAGTTGTAGTTCGCCTATATCCAGCGAGCACTGTGGACTGAAACAATGTTGGATCAGGACCAAACTTGGCATTAATACTCAATATGCCCAAATGTGAACACAGATGGAGTTCAGGGAAAATAGACCTTGACATTTGGGAGTTACAGTTTCTGGGATTTATAGTTAACACACAATCAAAGAGCATCCTGAACTCTTGCAACAATGGAATTGAACCAAACTTGGCACATTGAATTCTCATTACCAACAGAAAGTACTGAAAGGGTTTGCTTGTTTGCTTGGGAATTGACCTTGAGTTTGGAAGTTGTAGTTCACCTACACACAGAGAGCACTGCGGACTCAAACAATGTTATGTTATGTTGTTGTTTGTTTTCTATCCAGAATCACAATGTTGGAAGGAGGCTCATCACTTTAAGGTCCCTAAAACAGGCATGGGAAAACTTCAGCCCTCTGGGTGCTTTGGACTTCAATTCCCACCATTCCTAACAGCCTGAGGCCCTT